>JAANSN010000061.1:0-107346 GCA_036850665.1 Dicranocentrus wangi | reverse complement strand
TAAACTTTTCGACAAGTTTTTTCAAGATTGGACTATTACAAGGGTTTCCACCATATACGTCGCCACATGAAAATCTTTGGCTTATTGTCAATTGTCAGTGGGATCGTTCCGCTCGTGGGTTGTAAAAATTAGAGCTGTGTATTATTATTATATTATAAAGATTCCAAAATATTATTCTTCCAATAATGTTTCCAATTTCAATTTCCAATTATTGGAACACAGACACCACACCACACAGAATATTAATATGATTATGTTCAGCCCCTTCCCTTGTCATCGAGATCCCTTCCCGCGGATCCTACCAAATCCGTCTGAGGATGCAACATTTTGGTGAAATGTGATAATTCCTTGGCTTCACTCAAATATCCCATAAAAATACATATCCACCAAATCCAAGCAAGCAGCCGAGCCAGGCAGGATACCACAAATACCTTTTGTTTACGTACAATTCGTATTTCGTATTGTATAAAAATGGTGAAGGGATTTATGTGAAGAAGCCCACTTGGGTTTTTTTGTAAAAAAAAATTACTGTAAAAAGTAGGCGTCATTTTAGACGGGATTTTAGTTGAGATTTTGGGATCGTTCTTGTAAGAAAGGATTACTCATATTATTAGTAATTATAAGAAAATTATTGTAACTTTCTTGATCCAGTCAGTGTGCTATTATTAAAAGGAAACAAAGGTTTCTTTTTTGTGCTCTTTATTGTAATATTACAAAAAAATTATTATTACATCTATAATTAGTTAGCCGTTAGGTATTTACTTTTCCAAAAGGACTGGAGAGGAGTATACGAATGTCAAATGTCAGTCCAACCCTAAAGGAAATGATAAATAATATTAATAATAATTAAAAGTGCTAATATTTTGGTTTTGGTTGTTGCATTTGTGAGGCAACTAAAAGATTATATACATATATACCGCAAATATTGGCAATCAGGTAGGTACATCTACGATGCTTTGATTGAAGTAATCCCTAACCGATGTTCTTCTTGCATAAATAATAATGGTACTGATTTGTGTAGCGATTTGCTGAGTTCATAATTTCTTGTTTAATGTGCAAATTGGTTGCAGTTACCATTCGAGCGTCGGGAGTCGATTCGGGATAACGGAACGAAGTATAAAACTGCCACGTGAAGCCAGTCTAAGGAAACGAGTAAGGCAAGAGCAAAAGAGAAACAGTGACAGTATTGCAAGTTCGAATCGAATATAGTCTAATAGAAAGATGATAGTAGTCAATCCTTTATGATTTATCAACTTTGTCTTTTAAAGATATCAAGGAGGCTGGCCGTCTTCATTGGTTTCGTGAAGAAGTAATACAAATACTTACTTTCACAATGTTTTACGGAAGAACAACTAACAGTGATGGGTACGGAGGAGGTGGACGAGGAAATAACAGAAACGACAGATTGGAGCAGATGACGAAACAGCAGCAATTAATTGAGCAGAAAAAGCGAGAAATTCAGGCGAAATTAGAAGCTGATCGCCAAAGAAAAGCAATGGAAGCAATTATGAAACAATCCGGATCGTCATCTCATGGTACAATTATTTTCGTAGTTTGTTTTTCAATGGCTAGGGACAGTTTACCTTAATTATTTCCTGTTGTTTATTTATTTACTGAGAGTGTGCATGCGTTTTCAATAGCATCTAGAATGTAATTGGTTTGGTACAGTTCATAAAATCAATGTTGAATACTTTTACTCTCAGTAAATGTACTTAGAATTATTGTATGGCATGGATATGTGTGTACAGTCATAACAGTCATAGGAGTTAGCTATAATTTTAATTAGGATCAAGCATTGATGGCTTTTGTAAGCCGTCAATTGTAGAGTGTGGAGATTGAGTGGTTTTGAATCTAGTCGTAGGTCGGGATTCCAATTCTTCGACACCATCTTCATCAACAAATAAACAAAGGTGAATATTCCTGGAAATACTTAACTTGGGTGAACAGAGTTGGTGATGAGCGATTGAATTCTCCAACTGTGGGTTGCTGGAGTGTAACGAAGACTGACGAAGAAACCATGATTTGATTGTCCTTAAGATCAAATCAATGCTTTCACAAGCAGATACAATCAATAATTTATCCATTAAAATGTGATATTGAGCAGAATTATTAACTAGTTAATTTTTAAATGTAGACAAGAAACTGAAAGTGGGATTGATGAACCTGAGAAGCAGACAGGAACATCTGTTTCTGTGGTAAACGCTTTCGCAAATGATGGCAGCTTCTTTGAACAGTTCCGCCGAATGCAAGAAGAGGCTTTAAAGAAAAGTAAGTGCAAAGTCCCTCTTATGTACCATGTATCAAGTTTTAAATTGTGGAATTACGTCTTGATACGTGTTATGTAGAAGAAGAGGAAGACAGGAAAAAGAAGGAAGCAGAGGAGCAGGAGACTGAAGGTGATTATGGTTCCGTGAAATCTTTGAAGCCTGTAATTAAAATATTAAATGCGGAAGTACAAGGAACATCAAGGTCACAGTCACCATCATCATATGCACAGGTTCCGCCACCACCTCCCCCTCCTCCTCTCCCAGTTCCTGTCACAAGTAATGCTGCTATACCCCCTCCAAGTTTTTACCATGTTCCACCACCCCCTCCCCCACCTGCAGGTCCGCCTCCCCCTTCCACAAATCCCTACTTTGGAAAATCTGTGGCTGTACCACCTCCTCCTCCTCCTCCCCCACCACCACCTGTAGTGTCAAGCAATGAAAGCGCAACTGGTAATGGTAAACAGTTTGGAAGTTTTCCTTCCCCAGCAGTTAAAGCTCTAGCTATGAGGATTGCAGCAGAGGGAGATGGTGTTGAAGAAAGGGCTAGAATGAATAGCCAGGATGATCCTTTGATGTGGTTAGTAACGGAAACAAGCATACACACTATATATCGTTTCAAAATAACAAGCAAATATATATATAGATCAAATAATAATTGGTTGTTGCAGGTTTCTGTACAGGCCCGATTCGGCTGAGTATAGACGTTTCCGTGATTTAGTTATGTCAATTAAACAGGAACAAAATTGCCAGTTTGGCGGTGCAGCTACCGTCAAACGTGAACCTGACTCTGATTTTTCAGGAGATACAGATCTCCGAGTAGAGTTTGGTGTAAAGTCGGAATATGGCTCGGCATTTAGAGCTAAGACTGAACGTGAACCAGAGATTAAATCTGAATTTGAGTCTGAATACGGCAACAATTCGGAATATGGCAGTAAGACCGAGAAAGATTCTGACGAGTATAGGGGTAAAAAAGATGAGTATGGCTCGGAGTACAGAATCAAGTCTGAATATGGTTCAGAGTATGGTAACAAGTCGGAATACGGAAATTGAGTTCGGCAACAAGTCCGAATATCTCTCATCTGACAATAGAAATAAATCAGATTTTAATACGGACCGAGGAATCAAATCGGAGTATGGGTCTATAAAGTCAGAGCTAAATGAATACGGACGAAAATCCTCGGGTCATGGATTCGTGTACGGAGGCAAAATCATGGAGGGTGGTTCAGAAAATAATGGTGGCCACGAAGGAAAATCAGCGTATGAAGGGACAGTAAAGAAAGAAATACAAAGTGAATATGGCGGTGGTAACATAAAATCCGAGTTCCACTCTGAATATGGATCTGATTACCAATGCGGAGGAGGTGGCATGAAGCGGGAAATGTCCGGTGACGAAGAAGATGAGAGAGAGCGTAGAGAAAGAAAACGACGGAGCCGCTGGGGACCCCAAAGCGATAATCCTCCTCCGGTGTCCGTAGTATCTTCTGGAGTATCAGGTAACAAACCTTTGTGTGTTTTAATCGTCAAATACGCGTATATCCCATAAAAACTCGCAAAATAGTGATATTTGTAAATGTATCTGAGAAGATTCATTCCTGTGGAGCATTTAAACGAATTGCTGTGATTTTTAGAACCTTCAGCGGGTCCACAAGGTCCCAACCCTTGGATTGTGAGTACCGCTCCTGGAACTTCTGGACAGCCATCACCATTTCAGAATGTATCCCCTGGTCTAACAATGATGGGAATGCCGGTGGTTCCAATTCAAGGATCCTTCGCCTGTCAATAAAGTTACACGAACTAATCCTCAATTGTTGGCATACGCCAGGCAAGCATATGGGACGACAGATCTGGATGATGATCAGTGGAAGCAGTGTGAAGAAGCTTACAAAATGAACTTAGTTTTCCAAGAAATTGCGCAGAAAAAGGCTAAAGATGCAGCATTAGAAAAGGCTGGCAAATTTAAGTATGAATTTGACGTATATAAGCTTACGGAAAGTTGCAATGCATCTCTCGTGCACATTATAATATGTTTTATTCTAAATCGTTGTTTCAGACATGAATACGACAGTGATGAGGATATTGATGATGGTGGAACTTGGGAGCATTAAACAGCGTACTAGAGAAATGGAGAAGACGAGGCAGTGGGCGGATGAATTGACTTCGAAAGCCAAAGGAAAGCATCATATAGGAGATTTTCTTCCACCTGAAGAGTTAGCAAAGTTTATGGAAAAGGTATGCGCTTTGATGCTATGTCAAGTATAAGTTAGGACATAAGTTTGGTTAGGTGGTTTCGCCTCGCATCTAAAATTCTAATAAATCGTTTCGTACTTTTTTGTTTCTTTCAAACAGTACCAGGCAGTGAAAGAGGGTCGCCGATTGGAACAGAGCGACTACCAAGAGTTTAAGATTCAGCAAGATAACATTGGATTTAAAATGCTACAAAAGATGGGTTGGACTGATGGTCAAGGATTAGGTGCAGCTGGTCAGGGAATCACAGCACCTATTGATAAGTAAGCGTCGATAGTTTTTAAGAAGCTTTCAAAAATTCATAAATAAATAGTTTTCAATTCACTTCAATTATGAATTGGTTTGCGTGTTTAGAGGAAATGTTGTCAGTGATAAGCAGGGTTTGGGAGTTGAGAAACCAAGTGAATTGAATGAAGAAGATGACGAGTATGCAGCTTATAGGAAGAGAATGATGTTAGCATACCGGTTTCGTCCGAATCCTTTGGTAATCCATTAATTAATAATTTAATACATGATCCAAATTCTGACAAAATATTACATTAGAATCTTTGATTGTGTATGATTGACAGAACAATCCACGACGTCCCTACTATTAATTTGAGGCATCTTTCTGCTAAAAGAATGTTTAATGGTAGTATATTTGTCATTGTCAAACTCATTCAATTTTGACTTATAAGTAAGAACAGCGTTCTATGAAAACGTATGATTATCTCCAAGTACACTTCAAGTACTTACTTATCCGCTAGTTACTTCCTTTTATATTATATGTATTTATGATTGTTGTTACTTTTTGCAATTATTCAGTGCAATCCTTACGTTTTGCATTAATGAATTATATCCTAAGTATTACTTTTTAATAAAGTAAGTAGAATGCAGAGAGCACGGAGGTTAATAAGTTTTCTTTATTTATCGAAAATACGAAGAAACATTTAGAGATGCTTTGTTTGTTATAGTAAACCGGAAAGTAATAGCAAGAATTCGGTTTTAGAAATCCCCAAATCCTATTTCCAATATTTCACCAAATCGAACAGCAAAAAGTTTAACTATTTTTCTGTGGAACTTTAATGGTGACTTGTTTGACCTCTGTGTAATTATTGAGTCCGTACTCTCCAAGTTCTCGTCCAAAACCAGACTGTTTGAATCCACCAAATGGAGACTGGGGTGTAAACACGTCGTAACAATTGACCCTGTAAAATATTCAGTTTAATTATGTTCCATGTACGAAATGCCGTGTAGAAGAATACCTAGTAGCATATTTTATTCTTACCAAACAGTTCCAGCACGAAGGCCAGAGGATAAATACAGAGCTCGTTCCAAATCTTTGGTGAAGACAGCCGCTGCGAGTCCATAGATAGTTTTGTTAGCTCTTTCAATGATTTCATTCATGTTCTTGAATTTCATGATTTGCTGCACTGGGCCGAAAATCTAACGATTTGGTAAATATTATCTTAGATTTGACATTCTTATGTAATTACAGCAAGGTATGAATTATGTGTTTTTACTTCTTCCTTTGCAATCCTCATGTCATCCTGAACATCAGTAAAAACTGTTGGTTGAATAAAGTATCCTCTATCTCCGTGTCGTGCACCTCCAGTTCGCAATTTTGCACCTTCTTTCTTTCCGGATTCAATAAGTTGCATAATTTTTGTCATTTGCTCTTCATCGATTTGTGGCCCTTGTTGAGTATTTAGGTCATATGGATCCCCAACTGTTTTATGCTTGGCCAGCTCAACACTTCTCTCAACAAAATCATCGTAAATACTTTCCTCGACAAAAATCCTGGATCCAGCGCAGCAGCATTGTCCCTGTTAACGTAAGTATGTACTCCGCTTGTTAAACGGGAAGAAAACTGCTAGCGTACATTATTGCCCGATTTACGGAAAATTAAATTTTGTGTACCTGGTTGAAGAAAAGACCAAAGTGTGACATTTGAACTGCATAGTCCAAATCCGAATCTTTGAAGACAATGTTGGGGCTTTTTCCACCAAGTTCTGTATAAATAAAAGAGTAATTAAATGGACACATGCTCATTACAATTAATATACAAAATACAAAGTTAATAAGCTTCAACATCAACATACACTCCTTGCGCGTGACAGTAGTTATTACATTACATTACTACACACCTAGAGTTACTCGCTTAATGGAGGAACTGGCTTGCTGTTGAATGATTTTCCCAACCTCGGTTGATCCGGTGAAAGCAACTTTATCGACAAGTGGATGATTCACAATACCTCCTCCCGCAGTGGGTCCAAATCCTGGAACCATGTTTACAACTCCAGCTGGAAATCCAGCTTCCCTACACAACTCAGCGATGTACAAGGCCGTAAGAGGCGTTTGTTCTGCTGGTTTCATAACGACTGTGTTTCCCATTGCCAAAGCAGGACCCAACTTCCATGCTGCCATAAGAATGGGAAAGTTCCATGGAATGATTTGACCGCAGACGCCAACTGGTTCGTGTCTAGTGTAACCAAAATAGCTTCCATCCATTGGCAAAGTCTTTCCGTGCACCTTATCAGCCCAGCCGGCGTAATATCTAAGTACTGCAACACTGGCTGGGACATCAATGTTGAAGGAATCATTGAAGGGTTTTCCGTTATCCAGAGTTTCAAGGTTCTGGAGAAATAATCGGATTTTGTTATGCAAATGATCCAAAGCATGTTCACCCAAAGCAATGGAGAAAGAAATAATCATTTACGGCCAGGTAAAGACGATCCCGTTCCATGAGATCAGCTAAACGGTAGAGAAGGACGCCTCGTTGGCTTGCATCCATCGTTCGCCATTCTGATCCAAATTTGAAAGCATTAGATGCTGCCTTTACTGCTGCATCTACATCAGCCTTATCTCCCTCTTGAAGATCGGCAATCTTTTCTCCAGTGGCTGGATTTATGGTAGGGAAAGTTTTGCCAGATACTGAATTTCGCCATTCATTGTTGATGAAAACCTACCGAAAAAAGTATGGCTTTTGGTCAAGAACACCACACAAGCACATGCACAATATTCTCTTGTTGAGACGAAATACAGTACTATTAAATGCGTATAAACCTAATGAAACTAATGAATTATTAGTGCTAATCAATGATATTTGCAATTTAGCAAGATACCTCACTTGTGGAAAGCTTGACCATAAACTGTCTTTATTATGACAAGAGTGTTGTTGGTGAATTTCACATACATATGACACACTCAAATGCATACATTTGTTTTAGTAAAATTTGAGAACATTTGTCAATTTCATCCCATAATCTTATCGTTATCGTTGCGACTATCGACCCCTGTGATGATTGGGAATTTTTAACTACCTATATAGCAAAATGCGTGATCTTCGTACTTGGGTTCGGAGTTACAAAAACCGAAACAATAACCGGTCAAAAATAATGGAATTCCAAATACAGAAAAATTGACCCGCGCGGTACACCTAGAAGCATTGCCATTTTTAGATTTAAGATTATGTACTCAAAGACGCAAAGATAAGTAATGCCTCATAATCTATAATATATATTTCCATCTAATCTAGAGATCAACCGAGATTTTTCGTGAATTTTTAACTACCTATATAGCAAAATGCGAGATCTTCGTACTTGGGTTCGGAGTTACAAAAACCGAAACAATAACCGGTCAAAAATATTGGAATTCCAAATACAGAAAAATTGACCCGCGCGGTACACCTATAAGCATTGCCATTTTTAGATTTAAGATTATATACGCAAAGGCGCAAAGATAAGTAATGCCTCATAATCTATAATATATATTTCCATCTAATCTAGAGATCAACCGGTTAGGCTACGTGCATATTTCTCCTCTTTATAAAAGGGTAGAAAGAAATTCTGTAGCTTGCTTGCGGTGAAATGCGGTGGGACCACCAGAATCTTATGTGTACAGTTTTTAGGTTTTTCGCTGCATGCAGAAAGAATGCAGATGTACACGATAATTTAGCTTGGCAATATCTACACAAGAACACACGGCTTTCCAATCCTCGCTCGCTTTCAAGGTCAACTGGTAAAAACGCACTAGACTATTTCTACATTTTACTTATAGACATGCAATATGCAATAATGCAATGTAGAAGTACTTTTTCCATAACATTAGTGTTGGCTGTTGACATTTTTTATATACAAAATGATATCGTTCGCATCATTTTATCTGCCATACCGAGTCGTTATAATTTTGATCAATGTATGCATACTAATTGTAAGAAGGAAAGATGCATCAAGCTTAGCCACGAATATACAATGGCAAATGACAACGAATACCGAGAATTACAAGACTTTGTAATTCAATAATTCATGTCTTCAAGAGAAAAATTTCAAGATTGTCAACGTTAGACCTTACCCCGGTATATTGAATTTCAGGATTTGGGTTTGGTTTGGCAACAGCTTGGGCAGCAGCCGAAAAATTTGCCTTTCCAGCTAATCGCTTTGCTGCACCGGTTGACGATGTCACTAAAGTTTTGACAGCACTTGGAATCATTTTGAACAGCAATTGATGGTGCACTGCAATTAAAATGACAATTAAATGCTAGACTATTAGAAAATCTGCAAATGAAGGAAAATTTTGCTCAATATGTTTTGTAAAATTGAATAGGGCTATTCTCAAAGAAGAGAAACTTACCGACAATCGACTTTAATGCTACCTTGAAACTTGCTTGGGCTTCCGAAACTGAGCGAGTGTAACGTGCGGATGGCCACGACTCCAAGTCTGAGCGAGTTCTGCTTTTTCTCTACAGCCCTCTGCCACCTTTCAACCTTCAAATGTTGTCATGCTCTCGGCTTATTTTTTAAAGGAAAATATATACTTACAACTTACACGGTTGGGTTTGGATGGAGTTGGGCTCTTGGGTTGGATGTGGATGTGTGTCTATGCAAAACAAGCCCACAGTGGGAGAACTCTTATAAGTTGGATGGAATTATTTTGTTTGGAAGCATATTATAATATAATTATTGTACGAGACGCCGCTATACAGTAAGTGGATTACCACATTTTGTGCATATTATGTTGTACGTTGTACCGTATACCAAAACCACTTCTACCACACAAGCATCACACACTTCTATCTCATAGTCAGAGTCATATCATTTCATAAGTTGCATTGGATTGCCTTGTTTCGGATAATCACATCACAAAACGACAACTACATGCGTGTCCACATTTTCTCATTTGCACACCGGATGAACATGACAGGGATGACGGTTAGCAACAAGGTATTCCATTTCCATCAGCATCGTTTGCGTTTGGTATGAAGAAGTATTATGTTACATTACTACACAGTTACACTATGCTTATCTGTACCACTTATACAAGCAGATAAAAATATTATGAATATGAGCCAAAATGCCTGAAGAATAATATATGCGTTCAGGAAAAATCATGTTTTGCTTTTGATTGTAGTTGCGTTGAGTTGCGTTACTGTCAAAAAAGTCAAAATCGATTCTACGTGCTGCTGCTCTCCAAACTTTGATGGCATGGACATCCGGTGCAGCATTGTGAGAAATGGAAAGACACTTTTGGGTTGATTCTCACTGATGGACATTAGAGGAAGAATGAATTAATTAAATCATGCCGTTTATAGTTTAAAAAGCGTCAGTCACATGAGTGTAATGGGGATCTGTTTTGCATAATTATAATTATACATTCTTGTGCGATGCGGTTGACCTTCAAACTTAAGAATGAGTTACCTTTTATGTAGATTCATACAGCTTGCAATAGAATACTTACATGTGGTATTTGAAACGAGCTTTGCTATGTTGAAGGTCCTTCTAGGTATTATATATACTATCGTTGAAATAAAATATATACTATGAATGAAAATATTATGTAATCGCCGAAAGCAAGATGTCTTACAGAAAACTTAAATCGACCACATGCTATGCAAACTGGATTAAATTATCTGCTTGCTGTAGTTTTATACGAATGCTTTGACACAGACACAATGCGTATTTACATATCATAATCCCGTTTCTTTCCTCTAATATTATTTTGTTGTAAGACCCGATAGCATAATTTCTTCGTTTCTTTTCTCCTTTTATGTATGACGATGAATAATAATACCTTCGAAAGCTTGACAATCGATAAATGTCTAATATATATACGTATCTACATCTGCTGTGTGAACTTTTCTCCTGTTAATAGGAATGATCTCCAGAATCAGCGCAAACATTGGCTTTAGTTTGCTACTTATCCTACAAAGTATATGCAATATAGTTTTGTTTCCTGTAACTTGACTGATTTCCATCTGTCATAATTGTTTACACTTTAACCATTTCACCAATTCAAACCCCTATAACAATTTCTGCAACAGCTTTCTTATCATTCCATTTCATTTCATTTCAATCATCATCATTTCAGAGCGGAGCATATAGGTGAGGATTATGAGGAACAACACTTTCCCACACCACACCATATACACATCATCTACATACAGTACTACCTATACAGTAGCCCAGCAGTCTGTTGAGACTTGTTCTTTTCGCTGCGTTGCATCTATAGTTATGACAATTACTCCACTTACCTTCGAGCAAACAAAGCAAAGGTATAGTATAATGATCATTGTTCTAGGGACAAAGATTTTTATTCATGTCATATTGTGTAGATTTTTTTGGCATTTGTGTGCAAACATTTTATACGTTTTATACCGTTTTGTCACGTCACGTCTTGGCATGTAACGAACTTTCTGTAATATAATATTGGAAATGGGTATCAAGATTGAGGGAATTACTGGAGAGCTACAAGCTTTCAGTTGTTTCGATAAACCTGATTGGCTTCAAGACGCTCAGGGACAGGGCGTCCCTTGGTTAGACAATGAAAGTCTGCAACGTCTGGGAGTTGGAACGGTTGTAATGTACTTTAATAAAATTAATGACAGCAAGATTTACCTTAAGAGCACTGCTTAATACCTGAATTGTTATATTAGAGACAACATGCATTCAAGAACGTTTGGGAACAAACCCTAGGTGGTATAACATATTCACATATGAAATTCCAAAACAGAATACCTACACGTATTAACCCACCAATAACACTACGTCATCTTCTTCGATCTGCAGATCCTCTTGGTAAAAAACGACTTGCAAACTCCAAAACTTCTAAACCAGAAACATGGACTATAGATTGGAAGCGGTGGCCACCAAACGTGCCCGTGTTACCCAAAGGCCTAAAAATCCCTGTCACAGTTTCTCCTCAAGTAGATTTGCGTCTGTCTATGTCTGGGTAATGCTAATGCATATCGTATCACAAGGAAACACTTTCTAAACATAGTTCATACATTTTAATATCATGGCTTCCTCCAGTAAATGGCATCAAATTGCCCACGGTACGACAATTGTTCCCGTAAATTATGCACCAAAAAAGCTTTTTGATGATCTCGGAGGATACCTTAACCTTGCTCAAAGTCGTACCTTCCTAGTGAACCCTCCGTCTTTGATGTTTCTTCATGCAAAACCTGGGCAGTTTTATTCGGTTGGAAATTATAATTTCAAAAACCAAACATTTGTTATTTCACAGGAGATCAGTATATATTTATATAAGAAAAGGTTAATTCGTATTTAAGGCTTGTATAATATTAACTTTGCGCAGGTCAAACTTAAGTTGCACAATTCAGGGACCGTTCCGCGGCGAATTAGGTTAGTTCCACCAATTAACGCGTGTTTTACCATTGTTAGACCGGTGGATCCTAAATACCCAATTTCACCTGGATGCGGAATCACCCTGACCGTACAGTATAGACCAACAACTAATACCTCATTAAATGATGTCTTGATCATTCATATTGACGGTGATGGAGGAATTATAGTCCCATTGGTAATTATTTTACGTCAATACGACTCGCAAAACGCAACAACTTTTTTTTATACATTTTACGTCTCATTTCTTAACAGATATCTGCCTGTACACCGAATCCTATATTAGAATGTATGAATTTATAAGACAAACTTAAAAAACCACATTAAAATAAATAGTGACTATATAATTAAATTACAAATTGCATAAAAATGCAGTTGACGAATGGAACTGTGGCTGTTCGACGGTTGGAATCCCGCGCACGGCGTACTTTGAAATAAAAAATATTGGAGGACCAGGTAGATTTTGGCTTCTTAGTGAAGAAGAATTCAATAATCAGGTACTGTTGTTTTAATAAAATATTCCAGTTGCATTTAAATAAAAAATACAAGCAAAAGCTATTGAACATGAAAAGGTAGGGATAGGGATACTCACAATCAGGTTAAGGATAAAAGCGACATTGCTGGATTTTATTTTTTGGCAGTACTTGGAATGTTTTTTGCAACATAAACGGGATTTAATCAAAGAATCTACAAAGGAATTGGTAAAGCGACACACGACGGCCATTATTGGTGAAAAACCAGTTGGGAGAGGAGAAGCAATGGGTCTTATTAAACGGCATAGAGATTCTATGGATGATAATGATGATGATTCTAACGCTGGACGTAGTCGTCATCATAATAGAAAGTCAGATGGAGCTAAAAAGATTAAACCCCGAATTTACACCAAATGCTTCAGAATCCAGCCGTCATGCTTTAGATTACAAAGAAATCAGAAAATCGAAATAAAAGTTCGTTACCATCCTAAAGATGCAAATTTTCACTATGAGAAATTGGCAGTGATGTGTGAAAATGGGGAGGTACGTTGGATAGCTGTGAAAGGATTAGGGATTGATCGAGACTCGGATAAGCTTGTGGAAATCAAGGCTCCGTGGACAGGACCTCCTGTAGATTTGCCAACCGATCCACGCACAAAATATATCCTGGACTGTGGCGATCTCATATCCGGAGAATTCGGCATACTAAACTTTTCCGTTGTAAACAAAAGTTGCATTCCGTTATACTTCTTTTGGTCGATTCGCCCCGTTCTAACTAACCCAGAAGAAAGTCCTGAAAACACGGAGATCAAGTTGATGGAAAGATTTTACGAGTCAACCTTGTATGACCAGGATGGTAACTCCTTTTTCATGGGTGAGATTAGAGAGAACAAAGACTTAAATTCGTGGGTGTCCCTTCTTCCTCTAACTGTTAATCCTGCACAAGGAGTGTTAGAGAAAAAGCAAGAGATTCAGATGTCTTTTACGGCTGAATGCCCTGCATCCTTGGGCTATCACGCTTGCGTAATCAGGTTGGAGTTTCACATTAACCTTTTGACTATGTATGGACACAAAAGTCGAATAATACCTATAATCCCTTCATAACGTCAATTGATTTTGAATCCACACAGCCTATTTGTAGAGCAAATTGATGAGGAATCTAAGAATGCCGTTGTTGCAACTTTGCAAGAACTCGATAAGGCCAAACTTGTTGTTCCAATAAGCCATGTGGATTTAAGTAAAGAGCTTCCTGAACCTGTTGCAAATATCGACGACCAAGATGTTGAAATAGAGGATGAACCAGAGTTAAATACTCTGTTAGCCCCGGTTCCTCCATCTCCTATAGAAGAATTAGAAATAGACGAAGTGGAACCCGAGGATGCAATCGATATCTATGAAAATGAGGAAACGGAAGAGGAAGATGAAAACGAAGGGTTTATTCCATTTAGTACCTCCATCAAAGAGTCTAGAGCAAGCCTGGGTGGTGGCAGCGCAAAAGATGAAGCTCCCGAAGAAGCTGCAGCTGAAACTTTGCTCCCATTAGCTGTCGCAAACAAACGGTCAAAACTGATGAAAGCAGAAGGAAAAGGAAAGGGAAAGAAAAAGGGGAAGGGGAAAGGAAAGAGCACAACTTCACAGGCTATTTCTATAAATAAAACAGAAGAATCGAAACGACATTCAGCTTTAAACAGAAATTCTGACGTTGCATCAGTCAAACCATACCTAATGGAAGAAGGTATATCCAAATTGAAAGCCACAATACGTACAAAGAAATGTACAAGTGTTGTTGTTCCGTTAGTTAAAAGTTGTGTTTTCTTTGCAGAAAACGAGATAGAATTAGAGGAAGAGGAGGAAGAAGAAGAAACGTTACAAAAGTTACACAAACCCAAACCTATCATCCAAACTAAAGAAGTTATTAGTCCTCCAAAATCCGGAGGCAGTGGTGAGGGGAGTAATGGACGACTCAGGTACGACTCGCTCAACATACATTTTCTACCTGAAAACTTCAGAACTGAGTATGACCGTGACATGAACCAAGGGCATGGGGTATATGAAGACTTGAAAAATTATACGGAAAATGTTATTCCGGTATACCAAATGTGGCCAAATCGGGACAAAATTTTAACCCCAGTGGCTGAGGTTGAAATTTGGATGCAATCCGTACCCTTAGAAGTAACGTTTAGTCCGCCGTTTATACTTGCAAATGGTCCCGTAAAAACATCCTTGGACAAGTATATACGCATTTCTTTTGTATATTAATTTTTTATTAAATCTACTTTGCAAGTTGCATGGATTACCACAGACAAACCGTGTGCGCTTCATTTAGATTGGTAACAGTTAAAAATGGAACTAGACATAATATTGAGGTTGCGTTTGATAACATGAACGATTCCCCTATCGCTGTTACCTGTCATCCAACGCACTTTTCAGTCAAACCTGGACAAAAGTTTACATTTAAATTGATGATATATTTCGAGAAATGTGGAGAGGTAATGGAAAGGATTCACTCAATCTGTAGGATTTTAATTATCTATCATGTTATTGAAGCTCGCATGATGATGAGGTATAAATCATGAATTGCAGGTTCGCAGGCTTCTTAAAGGCACCATTACCTTGCCATTTACCAAGGTTCCTTGTGCAATATCCACACTACTAAAAGCGCATGGACCTTTTCTCGAGGTTCTCACTCCAACTCTTAATTTTGGTTTAAATCCACTGGCAAGCGAATCCATGAAAACCCTAGGATTGAAAAACAATGGGTAATGCTAAACTACCTATTAACACGTTTTGTAAGAAGGTGCTTCTGGTACGATTAATTTTATGCCTTTCGAATTTCTGTAGGGATCGTCCCCTAAAATGGATAGCTCGTGTACCCGTCGAAAACATGGAGGATGAAAACAAGCGTAAGATTTCGGGACACCAAGGACGGATTTATGACAAACGGCTTGTTCGAATTTGGCCTGAATGGGGAGTGCTTGATGCCGGAGAATCCGCTGGACTTCAGGTTTATTTTTGTGCGGAGGTTTGTTCGCTTAAAATAAAAGCAACAATGTCTGACTGAACTATAATTCCTTTCTGCTTTAATTCACATATAAATGCTCAATTTCTTAGCTAAACGGGGAAGTGGCTTCGTATGTTGAAATTATGGTCGAGGGAAACCCCGAAAGTCTTGTAAGTGTACCAGTGTATGGGGAAATTGAACTACCGTATTTAGTCTTGGAACATGGACGAATCCTGTTCGATGCAGATAGCTTCCTGCAACAACCGATTCAACACGGGACGTGTACAATTATCAATCCATCTGGGTTTAATGTCGCCTTCAAATGGCAATGTCCTGTAGGTCGACAATGCAAATTAGCTTCCGTTGAAATTGAGCCAAGGCAGGGAATAGTGCCATCAAAAAGCCGAATGGACTTCAATATTACAGTTGAATCCTACCTGACAGATGACCCATTGGAACTAAATAATTTATTTATACCATGTTGTGTAGAAGGAATGCGAGAGCCACTCATCTTGAAAATTGAATCATAAGTTTTAAAAAATAAAGTAAAATAGAAATAGGGGATCAATCTTTAAATTGTCTAAACTCCCAGAGTGAAAGACTAGGTACATACATGACATGTAAAGAAAACAAAATTTGCATTTTAGCCAACCTTAATGAATCTGGCCTCCTGTGCCTACACAATACTAAAACACACGTGTAAATCGTTGCGTAATGAATGACAGCCTACGTGATGATGGTTAAACAATTATGCTGAGGTAGATCAGTAGATGCATGATTTTAATTTTTCAATAAATTTGAGTAAAGTAGCCACTAAGTAAATGGTGAAAACCGTAATCAATGACCGGCAAATTAAGTAATCATGAAAAATTGGAACAATACCTGACTACCCCAGGTTTCTACCTATAGCTGAAGGGATACGTCATAATCATAGCATATACGTCATAGCATCAATGTGGATCATCAGGTAGGATTGCTCAACGAGTGCACGCGTATTTCGTATGGGATCAATCAACAACTTTTCTAATAGTGACTAATAGGTTGTGGAAGAACGGCATATCTCTTTAAATTATGCATGAATGCAAAAAGTATTCATATATTCATCTCACTTCCTCTAAATATCTGCGGATTGATGTTTTTATTAACGTAATTACTAGCTATCACCTATTATATCGGTATTTAGGCACCATCATCCTTTAAATATTTGTTACGTTAATTTATGTATGAAAATGTATTGTTACGAAGTGGAATGAATAACCATCATTGGAGTTGTAATAACAGGTAGGTTGGGCAGTAGGCATGTGTACTTGTCACGGATTGATTTTTTTCTTCATTTGTATCCGTATAAATAATAAAAATAAAATATATGGCTTCATCCACAATTTTCTGAAAAAATGATGGCAGAAATTGGTTGGCTGACGAAGTGAATCAAGCAAGATATACTACAGTAAATGACAAATGACTATCATTTTAACAGAATACAAGCAGAATCTCCCATACTTCACCTTCTGAATGCCTAGCACAAGGCATCTGACTGCAAGATATGTAAGGGATGAACAACAGGTTCTTTCTTATTCACCCAAAGTAATTTTGCATCACTGCACTTTTTACTTGCAGTTTTGAACACGACTTCCACTTCCAATTAGTTTTTCTAGTAATGCTGACTAACCTTTTCTAAAAGGTAGGAAACAAATTTCCGGTTATAAAACAACTTTTCGCAGGTTTTCTGGAGTAAATGTCTATCTAAAGGGTCAGAAATTTTGAAATTGAAATTCATGGCAATCAAAATTTGTCAATATTGAATTTCCTGTTAATCATTCTTCCTTATGTCATTAACGTAGCTTGCAGGGAATATTGATAATCTAATCTAGCAATGGAAGCGGAAATTTTTAGACAAAAACTGAAGTAAGTTGCATTCTTATAAAAAAAATTGCTCAATTGAATGATGTACGAATTTTAGCTACAATATTTTAGGAAAATATTTAGTGTAACGCGGTACGTGGTAAATGACATGTCTCATATTGGATTCCTTGTAATCTAACGTAACCTGTCATTCAGAAAAAATGGGGATGAAAAAATCTTGTCAGATTTGCTGTAAATGGTACTTACTAGTACTACATATGCTTCCTGCAGTTAGGGATATAGTAACATTCAAAGGGAATGAGTGATGGTATATTCCTCCTGTAGTATCCTATTACCTACTACTTCTATTACTTCATCCTACTGTTCAACGCAGTCGGATTGTTAACTAATAGCTAACCATTATATATACGCTGTAGATTTATGACACTTGGCGAAATCGTTGTTTGTTTGTACGTGAGAAATTTGCAATGCTGTCCTATTTTTGTAAGAGAAAGATAGCGACCACGCCACCTCTTTGGACAGTATGCTGCTACAGTTATTGCTTCTGGGTGCTCTTTCAAATGATCTGATGATGTTAATGCATAGCATAATAATATCCGACTTTTTGTGCGTAGCCTTCACAAAACAAACCGGATATATGCGACGCATAGTATGCCTACACAAAATACATCGATAAAATGCTTTCATTTAATTCATGTGTAATGTATTAGATTAGAGCACTCGCAGAATTCAAAATTGATAAAAAAGTACAACTTGGGGAACAAGTTGTAATATTGATTTAAAAACCCACGAATGTGATAGTGCGAAAGTGACTCTTTTGTAACAACAACACTCATTCAAATCCTTCATTTCGAAATCCACATGCTCGCTTTCAAGCCTCTACTAATTGCTCGCTCTTTCCTCCCCTGACTGCTTCAAGCCTCTTCTTCCTTCCTTGGACTTCTTCAGTGCAGTGGATACTCTTTTTTAAGCAGCAAAAAATCGCAGAATTACGCAAGCTGTAGTCCTGTCGTGTACATACATGCATGTCATGTCTTTCATTTTCCTTTTATTGACAGTAGGAGTAGCCATTATGCCAGCCCAAATGAACTGCACATACTATAATGAGTCAAGTACATCGCAAAAACTAGTCTAGAACTTGATGCGATCGTCTAAGATTCTCATTAATCAGCGATTTGTATAGCTAAGTAAAAGATTCAATATATATATTACATAATTCTGCATTTCCTCTTGTCTGACAAAATAAAATCTAGCAGTCTTCCTTAGTTAAAAACGGAACAACAGCACAATTGCCAATAAAATCTACAATTCTACTTTTTAGCTTTGAGATATTTATGCAATTTTATTTTAACTCTCCTTTGAATAATATGCAAGCAAACGTTGATTTTTTGTATTAGAAAAACATGCACATATAATAAAAGTAATATTTCCGCATTAATCTACTGAACTGAATGAACGTCAGATGATCATCTTATTATGATGACATGGACGTAGTGCAACAAAAAATCTGGCAACCTGTCCAACATTTAACACTTAGTAAAAAAAAAAATCAGAAATCAATCCATCCATATTGATGTACACACTATTGGCCTGTTTAGAATTTTGAAATTGCAGCGATGCAGTTCACCGGTTTGCATCATGTAGCATGTAATAATGTAATACAATATTCATATCATCTCATCAACTGTGTTAAGGAATTTTTGGCTACTTTAGACGTGACGTATACCTAATGTCGTATGCCGAAAGCTCAGTACGTGGGCTCTACCTGCCTGCCTAACCCTATCCCCAAGAAGGGATAATGGTAGGGTCACTAGATTTTGAAAAGCGTCATTAAACAATACCTGTTGCAAGTAGATGAGATGAGGGATTCTTGTTTTGTTTCCCCTTGCCACTCATCGTCAGCCAGCACATGCAAGGACATGAGATTGAGATTACTGCTATACCTATATAAGATAGGATATAAGGAACCACATAACATGCTTTCCGATTGGCAAAGGACGTTTTGGCGTTGTCTCGTCATTATTACAAGGCGCACAACAAAAACGGCGTGAGAACCAATAACAAACTATAAAATACAACGGAAGTTATCAAAACTGTAACATTATCTTTATTAATGCTGGCAAGACAAGATCATTGCATCATAAAATCCTCTATGAGGGATGGTAGATCCGCACTGATTTATCAGTTCATAGTTACATTTCATGAGAGTAGCAGTCGCTGCTACTGATCATACTGGAAGTGAGACTGAAAACTCCATATTCAAAACGTTTCTCGTTCTCAGGAAAGTTGTGAATATCTTTCTGGGCACGTAATTATTGCGCAGTGCGGTGTATAATTGTCAGAATGAATTTACTTGTAAGTGAATCAAATGGAGAAATAGTTGTTACCAAAAAACAAAACGATCGCCACACTAGTTACCGGAGTGGAACTACAATGTCTCAATATCTGTGTATTTCCATTTCTCACAGATATACTTAACCATCCCATTAGTTATTACTGGAAATCCAACGCCTGGAACATACGGCATTGGTGATACAATAGGTGATTCAACTCAAGAAGGCCAGCATCCAGAAACATCAGAGACCGAGGCATATTCGCAGTATGCTTACGGGTCTTCTGTTCACTATAAACCGTCGGCGTTAGACGAATTTGCAGTTGGTAAATAAATCAGTTCTCACGATGCCCCAGACGTATCTTAAATAAAACTTGTAGTAAATTACCTTTAACATTTAATTAATTTTTAGACCATCAGGGCACATATTACAGAAAACCAGTTGTAGGACATAATGGTAAGCCAAGTATTTATAATGTCCCTTCTGGAGGAAGCGATCAGCATCCGAGCTTTATTGCTTCAAACATTTATGCTAGACTAAAAGATAAAGCGACGAAACCTAATAAGAGCAATCTGAAAACAGTTGTTGCCTCCCCCTCCCTGGAGTATGGCTTGCCGGCAGGGAAATCGTCCTTACTAAAGGTTACTAACGGGCTACTGGTCTCTCGCGATCAGTATGCGCATACATTGAGTAGGTACCCTTACTCCATTAGTTCATAAGTTGAGTAGTATCTCTTGCTTCTCATCCGCAGTTTGTTCAAGATTCAACCACGAGCCAATTGGTGAGTCCATTGTATCAAAATGTTCTGGTGCCAATTTACCAAACTCCAGTTGCTCCAGCCGTTTACCAACCCGAGGTTCACAACCATGTTCCCGTAGCACAACATCTCATTCAGCCAGTCCTTCATGCTGCCCCTCTGGTACACTCGCATCCTGCTCCACTGGTTCCACTGGCACATGCTCCAGTTTACAAAACAGGAATAACTCCAATACTTAAAACGGCGCCTGGAGTGCACGCAAGGGTTGTACCTGCCATAGAGGAACCTGTTCCAGTTGTACCACTGGTTTCGAAAGCACCTGCTCTGTCTCATCACCATTATCATCACCCAGAATACACTCGGTTCCTACCGTCGGATGCTATATTTCAAGGACCAAAATATCCTAAAACTCTTATACACAAAACAGTTTTAAAGTCCCCTGTATTAGCAGACAAAGCAGTTTTGAAAGCTGTGCTATCTCCTCATTACAAGTACCATGATAATCATCATCATCATTACGGGAAAGCAATTGCAAAAGCACCACTCCTGACACATTACGTACAAAGTGGATATATCGAACCTGAGTTGCCAGCCAAGATATTGCATTCACATAAATCTGTTGTGAAATCGTTAATATCTCAAGATACCGGAAAAGTGCATTATGGAAATGGAGTAGTTGGATTACCACCAGGTACAACAGTGGAGTTGGTGCCATCGCTTTCATACGGGTATTCGTACTCACTCTACCCTAAACCCAACGGACTATACGGGCCACCACTACCATTAGGACATTTACACTACGCTCAGTATCACGATCATCTTCATCACCACAAAGCACACGCACATCATGACCCTCCCCACTTACACGATGTTGATCATGGTCCTCATCATGGGTCGTATCATGGGCCCCACCCGCACCCGCACGATCACCATCATCATCATTAAATGTATTTGCTGACAGCATGATCATCATCATGTTCATGATGACAACACGACAAAGTTACAGTTCGCAGCCTACTTTTAGGTTTACTTAAAAACTTTTTAATTACACGCATCTCATTCTTAAATGCCAACCCTGTTAAACAAGTTATATCTATACTGTATGCAATATACTAGTCATTGTCTCAATACCATCAATTAAGTTGCGATTCAAAAGTAATAAATCCGATGGATTGCAATGAGAGCAATTTGCTTCTTCTTTTCTAAAATGCGATACATATAATTAATTGTATTCGTGAAATGCAAATGCACAACCAGATCTTGATATGTAGGAATTCTTTATTTTACACGGTAGTATTATAAGTATTATAGTTACAAATATTCTAACCGATACCGATTAGAAACCGTTTTCTGTAAATAAACAAATTGTAATGTCTCCGTTGTTTAAATGTTAGTATTCTTGACATTAATGATGAGCAATACGTACCTTTACTCCATACATGGAATTCTGAGGTGCTAAATGCTTAATATTTATACACATTGTAACTTCAACTATCATTAGTATCATTTAGACATCAGACATTTTTCATGTGTTTCAGCTATTCCTTTTTCGTGAACATAAGTATCTTCACAAAATCAAGTTACTAACTTACAATAGCATAAGCATTTGCACATTAATTTTATTGTTGTGGCTTTTAACTAAGCTCACTATTTCTAACTAGAGCTAGTAAATTGAAGTTCCATCAATAATTTAAGGTTAAATGTAAATGTAATCCACAAATCATAATACAACCTAAACATTGATTTTTAGATTCGGTCAAATGAGCTACCGCGGGTCAGAAACAACAGAAGTATAACAACCGGCTTACATTATAAGACTTCAATCTTAATATTCACTGAATTATTCAGCCTGTAGATAAAATTAAAACATCTAAAACTAAAGGGTACCAAACGCAAGTTACTAATCGACATAAAGGCTTATGACATACGTACATCTTAGGCTTTTAGGTCTAGCGTGACATTACGTCTTTACAGTATCTATTCTTGCATGTGTACCACCATTTAACTTGTCAATTTTCTTCTTTTGTGCTAACTCACGGCTTCGATTCATCATCATTGCAAATGCATTGATTGCTGGTTTTGTTACGCTCGTAACAGTCGTGACATTAGTTTCGGACGGTGATGCGGATACACAAACAGTGGGTTTAGGTGCAGAATCGACCTGAAAAAAACTTTTGATATTTGTTTTTTTGTTACCAGCAACTGGACTTGTGCTTTCGTCAAGTCGTGGTTTTTTGGTAGAGTCACTGTTTTTAGTCACCTCGCCATCTGCATTTCGTTTAGCAGCGGGTATTGTCTTATTTAAAGGTTTTTCTTTAGATTTCGATGATGTACTTTTAGGCGAACTCGTAGAAAAAACTGACGCTAAATTGCTTGCATTAGTAACTACTGATTTCGGGGCTACAGGCTTAGGATCAGCTCGGTTTTTGTCAGTACTCTTTCCACTATTCTTAGTAGAAGAATCGGTTTTAACTCGGGGCTTCCTAGGTTTTTTAACGGATCCGTCAGTAGTTTTTGGAGACGGCTTTAAGGGTTTTCCAAATATTTTAGACTTGTCCTCAGCGATTACAGATACGTCCTCGTCGTCACTAATATTGTCCTGTTTTCCATTGAAGCTAATGTTTACCAGAATTTCATTTAGGGCCGACCTAAGCTCTCCCGGCTCTCCGTCTTGCGGTTCTGAGGTCACAATCTTCTTATCTATTGAATTTTCCGAGTCCATAGAAGTGGAGCCACTCATCGCTTTTATCTTTTCCTGGTTGCTTTTGTATCTACTGATCTCCTTGTCAATGGAGTCGATAATACTAGTTAATTCCTGATCAAATCCTGCTGTCTTAAACATAGGAACCAGACGTCGTAGATAGCTCAAAACGACGGTGTACCGATTACTAATTCGTGTGCTCCCTGAAAGTAATTAAAGTTTATTGTACAGAAGGAGCCTGCATTTTAAAATTGCAACCGTAATGTGAATTGAAAACTTACCACTTAATGCCCAACTTCCAATAATATTTTTGAAATCTAGCAAAATCTTTTGGATAAAACCGGATATGTTCTTTGAAAATTTTGAATTACAATTATCTCCGTACAGAGGGTTGTTATTTACTGTAGCAAACAAATCAAGCAGGCCTAAATATATAACGCTTAGCTCCAGACTGTTACACGATTTCTTGAGTTTGGCCTATAAATGAAATTAAAATCGATTTATGACCAATTGATAAAATGATGACCAAGATATTACTTATTGATATTCATTTTTTAACACTTACGTTTCCAATTATATGGGAGACATCTGATCTGGTTAACTCTCTGAAACAAGATATTACTGGATGATGTAACTCTCGGGTCATGTACTCCAGTGCAAATTCTTCTGTCTCCATTAAACACTTCCTGTAGCTTCCGGCCAAGACCATTCCTGCTGCATCTGCAACTGATGACCTTAGCTTTCCAGTGGATGCCGACCCTGCAGTAACCGATTCCTCTTTCATTTCAGCAGATACATTTACTGCGAAACCGTTTGGAGTTTGCATACAGCCAGCAACATTCTCGTTACTATCTGGAGTATCAGGACAAGTGACATCGGGATCTACTAAAGTAGAGCAAGTTGTGTCGCATTCAGTATCTTTATCTAATCCAGCATTGTTGTCGCCTTCAGTCAATTCAGGAGTAGGAACGCAACTTTCTGCATTTGAATTCTCTTCGGCAAGACTATCTATTCCACTTTCGGATCCATCTTTCACCTCGCATTGTGATTCTTTGGGCTCGCCTCGTTTCTCGTCCATGTTATCTGTTGATTGCGCCTGAGTTGTGCAAGGTTCCAAACCTAAACGCTTCCCCAAACAAATTTCCAATTGACAATTCAATCTAATCTAAGACAATAGGCAACAGAGGCTTGAGTGAGTCGGCTTTCAATTATACCCTGCCTGTTTATTTTTTACCTTCTGCAAAGTCATTCACATTTTCATTCCCCTCGTCAATCGCCCTTTTATCTTCACACCTTTCTACGCTCTTTTCCTCTTCCACATCTGACATCAGATCCTCAGAATTAATCCCATCATCCTCTATCACCTGAGTTTCTATCTCGTCCACTCCAACGCCAACAGGGCCCATCCCTTTAAAATATCTAGTCGCCTTATAAACTTATTTCCACCCTCAAAACGTTACGTTCTTTCTTTGTTGGAAATCCCGGCCACCTCCTGCAGCACTGCACATTAATATGCCTCCTAAAAATATATACAAAAAATATTTACAATTATTACACTCTTGACCAGAATCTTCTCACTTCCAAAAACATGGAATGAAAAAACATAACAAAGCAGGCGCCTTCCTCCAAGTTTCCACATATTTTTTTTATTTTTCTCGCATAAAGTATGTAAATTTGTAATGAGTTTTTCATGGCACCAGTCCCCTCTCCACACAAAGTCAAATTTTCACACAGTGTATAGTACATTCCACATTACCTTAAAATTTTCAATTAGTTGTCAAATAGTTTGAATACTTGGATGTGATTTCGAAAAAACTGGAACTGGACCAACTAGTATCTAGTATTAAAAACAACACTTCTCTCCGGGGAAAGAAAGACACAAAATAAGAAGGATTTTTTTGTGTTTGACAGCTCGGCAGTAGTGACAAACATGAGCAAGGTATGTTGTGTATATGGGAAAAAAGTGGCGGCCGTCTCTAGACGTGCCGCTTAGCCAGGACAAAAACAAGAACATTTTGCCCTCCTCCTGCAATGAGTATAATGGTAATGGTATGCGGATGATGATGGGGGATGGTTATTAGGGAACAAGCAGCTTCTCACTTTACCCTCCTGCTCCTCTTCTGAACAAAGACAACGTTGTTGGATGGAGCACATAGGAACAAAGGATAGTACCACTTGTCACTAAATCAGAAGCTGGGATTCGGGATTGGGATATATTTAGAACCATGGCATATTATGATGTATTCAATTGAACTGAAGCAATGGAAAATCACAATTTTTTTTGCAGGATTTTGAGTGTAATACTATTTTGACGCATGGTCCATTTGATGCAACATGTAATAAAATGGTTTTTTATTCGGTTTAATTGTCTGGCTGGACTCGATCTTACAACGATGAAGAACAAACGTGTGTGACATAATTTTTTTCTAAATAAAAAGTTTATTGGCAAAAGAAACACCTATTCTTCCTCATCCGCTTCCGCTTCCGGTTGTTGAGGTCTGAAAGATTCATTAACTTCCCGGATGAACGCTACGTCCTCCTCTTCGTACACGTTCTCCACGTCACTAACGTACTCTGAGTTGTCTGAATTGTAGCCCGGTACAATTCCGGAGGGTTTCCCTTCCCCGGATATTCCACCCAGGATGCTGTCGTCAAAGGATTGGGGATGCTCGGAGGTAGAGAAAGGCGCACTGAAAATACTCGTTCCGTCCCCTTCTTCGGTTTCATAAAACTGGGTCTCCTCTTCATCCTCTCCGTGCGTTTCGTACTCGTCGGATCTGAAACTCTGGAAGATTCCTCCGGCTAGTGTGCTCTCGTCCCCTTCGAATTGTTCAGTGGAGGGTACTTGAAGAGTAGCAGTCGTCTCCTCTTCAGTTCCTCCCTCGGTACCTTCATACCCTTCCTCTTCGCCGTCCTCATCCTCCCCATCCTCCTCGTCTTCTTCTTCGGTGGTGGTAAATATTTTGACTTTGGCCTTTTTTCCAACGTTGACACTGGATCTGCGAACCAATTGTTCTTCTGATATGGTTTCCTGAAGCGAATCTCGCCCTATTGCTTGCTCGTCCTCCTCGTCGTCGTCATGTCTCGTTAACTCTTCTTCCTCGCCTTCCTCAGTGTACCAAGTGTCTTGGGCTGGGCCATAACCGGGATACTGAAGCTCTTCAGGAACGTCGAAATTCCCATGTTCCATGTAGTACTCGGCATACAGCGCGTTCAACATTTTTTTCGGAATTGGGAAATTGGGATCAATGATTTGCCTAATGAGCGTATCGTAATATTCTCGATTCACTTGACGCTCTTTCTCTTCTGGTGTAAGATTCACTTCCCGACTACGCCTCTCCTGGAAATCATTTCTCCAATGGATTGTTTGTTGACAGTCCGGTGGTAGCATTTTGTTGAGAAAGAAAGTTAAATCAATTCTCTGAAAATACGAGAATATAGTTCCATAATAAATAGGTAGTATATCATTCGAAACTACTATTTCTCACAACGTTATAAGTAGATTCTAGAACTCAAGTTTTACCTCTGGGAGATCCATTAAATCTTCCGAGTCATCTTCAAGATCATCCTCTTCCTCTGGTTGTTCCTCTGATCGAGGTTTTGAGCTACGCGATTTCTTTTTGCTCTTTTCACTTGTACTTGCAGAGCTTTTCCGTTTTTTTGCTGGTTCATTGTCATCAAAATCGTCGTCATCATCATCGTCGTCGTCGTCATTATCTCCTTGGCCGTCTTCAGTTTTCGTTTCTTCTGCTGCTTTTTTCTTTTTTGGCTTCTGGTCACCTTCTTCTTCATCCCCGTCATCATCGTCGTCATCGTCATCGTCCGCGGTTGCATCTTGTGGTGCTTCCTCCTTGTCTTTCTCTTCATGTGTTTTCTTTTGAATGCTCTTTACCATCATCTTCCACTTCAACTGTCATGGTTGAGCTTGAAGATGAAGTAGCACTACTTCCGCCGTCCGATTCACGTCGACCACCATGTTCCTGGCCTGTATGTGAGGACTGTGTATCCGAAGCTGCGGCAGGTGGTTTAATGTGACATTGTATATCAGAGAACACGGTAAGCTTCTGGTCCATATACATAGACTCGAAGTATACTGGGAAATCGTATGGTTTGAGTTTTTCTCCTATACATGACATTTTACAGACAATTTACACGGATTTACCTCCTACAATAATATACTTGAATATAAAATAAGTGATTCCCTCTCTCTTTCCCTACCTTCTGTTGTCAAAAAGTATACAAAGTCAGATCTGCAAATGTACGGGTCCTCTCTTTCTTCAAACCCCAGGTAGCGGAATGCATCTTCTACTTCAGATTCCGAAATTCTGTAATAGTGATTTGCGAATAACTTGATGAAGTCATCGAACGAATATTCTGTTGTAAAGTCATCCGTATAGTGCTGATCCAACATTTTGGTCCTCCTAGCTTCGTCAATCATAAGTCCAACCTGTGAATGTAAATATTTATAGCAAACTATATATTTAGGTAGTACTTTAATTTATGGAACAATAAGTACGCTGCAATGGCTGCAAGCAAGCAATGATATTGAAACCTCATATTCCGAAGGGTAAAATCCACAAGCTCTACATACGGCAGGAATTTCGGAAATCCGGATTGTTCGCGTAATATTGAATATATCGGTTTGTGTATCCACACGTTTGAGATTTAAAAAGAAAAATATTAAATCGATATCCTTTATAATATCCTGACATGCTCCACCCCAGTTTCTTCTGATGGTGTGATAAAATGGAGTAATTCCAGATCCACCCATGAGCACCGTTGCCTCTACTGAACGGGCACATATCTCCCACTGCAACGCCGAGTTATCCTGATAACCAATTGTGAAGATTTGCTCCCGTTCTGGAGTTAGAGCAATGTCTATGATTGCTCCGGGATGCGTAAATACTGCCATGTATTTGTGTGGGTTTCCATCCAAAGGTGAATCCATGATTCCCAATTTATTACCTCTAATAAAAATTATGAACTTCTTGGAACGGGTCGCTGACATTTGTGCAGGGAACTCAATTAATCTGTTAATTGAATTATCGCGGCCAAAAACTGGTCCCGAAACCGTTGTTCGCACCCGTTCTTGGTTGTACTGGAAAACTCTTAGCTTGTTCTACATACGGAATAATGTACACCAAGTCACTTACCGGTTTAACGGTTTTATTAAAATACTGACTGAGTAATATAGTGCACGTAGGTAATATAACCACTTTACCAGCGTGTTGGAAAACGTGATGCAATCATCTCCAAACTCTGGTGGTCCACAAAACACCATTGCAGTCGGTTGACACGTCTCTTCTAACCTCAATATCTTTAGAACTCGGAGTCCGTTTGGGTCTCCAGGATTACAATTTTCAATGTCATACTCAATCAAATAGCGATCAAGTCCAAGTGAAAACATGCGGTTCTTTCTTGTGATAGGGTCATGGAGAAACTGTACATCGCAAATATCCAATTGATGAGTTCGACATTTCCCCAAACTTACCCACGACTTAGCTTTGGGTAGATACCTTAAAAGCACTACAATCCTGTTGTTTGTCTGAAACCGTATTAGTACTTATTAACCCAGGGTACCTATATGTGCTTTCTTATGAGTTCGATTTATGAATGCGTTACAAAATAGCTTAAGAGTAGTCCATCGACAGAGAAAATGATCCTCAGAATTGGATTTGAAATAAGAGTCATAGGGGAAATGAGTGTCTTCCAGGAAAATGTTCTTCTGAAACACAGCATCCCGTCGATGAGTCCGAAGCAAATGAAGAATCCTACATATCGGAAATTACTTGTGATAAAACCTCGTCATATTCTGGAAATGTAATTAGTATAGAGATACACTGACCAGTTGGGTGGAATCTCATCGTGTTCACGCGATGTGAGCCAGTAAATATTTTATCGGAAAACAACAATCTGTGTGTGTTAAAATCATAAACATTGATTTCTCCTTTCCGCGTTGAAAACACAATGTTGTTTCTAAAAGTTGGACATTTTTAATGAGAAGAGTACATAAATTCCCCGATCAGGATTATATGATCAATCGATTTTAGTAATCAATCACACACGTACGATCCTGGGCAGACATCACAAGCTACAAACTTTCCTGCTGTACCATGCACGAGTAAATCTATCTTGCTCTCTCTAAAGTGATAGTAGTAAATATCACCATTTGCTACCGCTACAGGAAAATTTAATGGAGTGGGGTTAGCCTTGGCACGGGTGTCACTTCTATTAAATGTAAATATAATGGATTCTCACAAAACACAAAGTCAGTGCAAGGCATTGGAGGTCGTACAAGCGTGGTCATAGATAACTCGCGATCCTTTGTACCTCCCATAGAGTAATCTCGAACTCGGCTACCGTTGTCCTTTTTCAGGTAATTCCTGGTTTCTCTGTCGAATTTTTCGCCTTTTGTGAAGAAAGCAGTTTAGGATTATAGCAATTATAACTATTGCAAAAAGTGTTTCGTACTAAATCTAATTATTCTTTTTGAATTACGCAAATGCTTCTTGAATGATGGAAGGTCCTGTGTCAAATTGAAATGGATGGAGTGGACAGCAGATAAGTAAAAGTTTTTTGTCCACCGTAGTAATTTCAGGTCGTGATCGAAAAACCGAATTATCCCCCTTTCATCCCCGACCACAACGTAGCTAAATAGAAAAAGAGGTGACCCATGAAATCCGCAAAACAAATACCCATGAAGCGACACGACACGGTCCTTCAAGCTACAAAGACTTACTCATCGTAAATGGTAAAGGAGGTTAGTCCATCCTCACTCAGTTTAAAGTAGCGTCTTAATTCGCGAATATTCTTTTTGGGATCAGGGATTTCTTCGAGACCCAGTACCATAGGTGGCATCCAAACACATAAGAAGCCTATCATCACACATTTTAAATTTACGATTTTGTTATCATTTTTAGCCAGATGTGCCAAAATTATTTAGTCAACTATGCTCTTTACCAGCCATCGTGGTTGTGACCAACCACTCTCCGCCTTTCATCCATAGCGATTTGCAAAATTGTTTGTACTTTGTCATGAAATTTTTTCGCCTTTTTGGTTTATAGCAGAAAATACTATCCTGTTCGTTCTCATTTTCAAGTGAAGCACGCACCTGATTGTACAAAAGTATAAATATTTATAATTAATACAATTGCTTGCATTTTCCCTTCCATTGTACTTTTATAGTGTACTAACCCAAGTACAAAACATGACTGCCTTATCACCAGTTGCCACAAAAAACTCTGGTCGATTTTCATCAAAGCTGAGCTCTCGTAGTAGTTCTACATTTGTAGGCAAATGTCCCACCACTACAAACCATAACAGTGTAAACTTACACAATGTATCAGAATTACAATTAGAGAATCACCGAGAATTCAGAGGTGAATTTTTCGTACCAATCGGTAACTTATTACGACTCGCTGGATCAAAATCCCATAAACAAATTGTCTGCTTTCCTGGTTCCTCTGCACCCAATGACGCCAAGATATGGTCTACACCGCTGAAGGTTACATTTAAGCATCCTTTGCCACTGTGAGGATCAGGAAAGAACTTCAAAGCCTTTCTGCAAATAGCAAGTTTAAGGGATTTAAACAAACCATGGACAGGTCTTTGAATTTAATTGAGCTTGGTTTAGTTGGATCTGGAACTACCCAGTGAGAATGTCCCAAATAATAATCAAGCTTTTATAGCCAGAATCTGAGGACGCAAAGAACCTACGTGATTTGTCCATGGACAATGAGGTAATCGTGTTTTTCTGAAAAAATATAAAAATAATTTAGCATGTTGTAAGGATGTATAGTATATCGTAAGAATGCCATATTATAGTCATTGTAAATGTAAAGGTTCATATTTATTATTGTAATTTGTTTTCCTCACATGTCCCTGCAGACACTGTTGATGATTTCCTACGTAGTCATAAATAATAACGATATTTGATGATGCGTATGCAATATGGTTTTTGTATAAACCAGTTACATTTATAACGGGCAAGTTTTGAAGTCTTCCGTACACCCATTTTAGTCTCTAAAATCCAAACAAAAAAAATACAATCGCGTTCTTGTTTTTCTTTCTTAAAATATAAATCCTGCATCAGCAATTACTCCTGTGGCATTATTAGCTTATTTTATAAACGAAAACGAGTTTGCATAAGGTTACACGCACAAATGGAGCTAAAGATTCGACAGCACTTAACGCATTAGCTTCAAATTCGAAATTTTCTTGTTTTTGTGCTTTGACATAGTCTTCGGTGGTGACAGCATCAGTACCAGTCGTTCCTTCTTTCCTCAAATAGCACACTTCAGCCGCTTTCGCCAATCTTGGAGCTTCGCTGGTATCTGAGGCAATGTCTTGAAGAATAACCTCTTCGTTGCCTGAGTCAGCTTTAGACTGACTTAGTCGTGTCTTCTGTCTTCCGAACTCAGCACTTAATGATGATCTAAAGTTCTGCTTGGGATCTGGAAATTTTACGTGTCTATCAGAAGCGGATTCCTTTAGCGTATCCATATTGGTAGAATTTGCTTTACTGCAAACCAGCAGTAATATTCAGTAAAAGCGTGCGGTAGTCTATCACATCACATATTATTGCAGATGAGTCGTCGTATATTTTTAGGAGCGTAATAAAACGTGTGCAATATTTTTTTCATTATTGCGTTAGATCGATAATTTACTTCACAACAGCATGGTCGAAATCCAATATGCAATGTGCCAGGCCGTACTATGTGAATGTGATATCTCTGTATCTATGGGGTTCATTCGTGGCCAAGAGATCAAGTCAAGATACTAGACACACACTAGACGCTGGCACCCGACATGAAAAGGTCAACTAAATGTACTGGTTGATGTCCTTATTTACACGGAGGGTTTAATTCATTATTCTGTGCTCTTATGAATCCTAACTCTAACATACAAATACACACGCTTTCTAGGAGAATTATGAATGGGTCAACTAAATGTACTGGTTGATGTCCTTATTTACACGGAGGGTTTAATTCATTATTCTGTGCTCTTATGAATCCTAACTCTAACATACAAATACACACGCTTTCTAGGAGAATTTGTAACTGATAATAAGTTTAGCACACAATAAGTAAACTGGCTTCCTTTAACTGTCAATATTTTTAGTAATTGTTTGCCTTCCACACTTTCAGCCTTTGTCAGGTTTAAAAAAATCACATCCAACCAAACACGTCATGTAAAACCCACGAATTTCACATCGGATAAGCCCTTTTTTGAGAGTCTCAGTCACAATCAGTAGCCTTATTTCACCATCAACTCACAAACGAGGCGGATATACCTGTGAAGACTTCTAAACGAGACACGGACACGAGTCATTCTACGTAATCAGCCATTGAACATATGGCCATCAAGTACCCAATTTTCCCAAAAGCTTTATTAGCCATGTACGAATATTTAATTTAGCGTCTAGAGATGCATTTTTACTCGAATAAAAATGCATAATATTGGCAATGAAATCCGTGACGAATCTAGATACTTATCTCATTAATTTGTAAGCTAATTAAATGTATAATGTATGTAAGTAAAAACGATGAGAGTACAACCAATTAATTCTTCTCCAAATCTCCAATTCCATTTTTATGGAAAATATAGAAAGTAACTCATTTGCAAAATCCATGTCGCTGTGAAAGCGGAAAAGGTTTCGATCGGAGTGAAGTTATGGGTTGTCATTTGTCACTGAGGAGAAGCATTAAAAGGAATATTGTAGTGTGAATAGGACAAGCCATATATGGTTTTATCCGGAAGTAGTGAACCACAAACATAATGGTACAGAAATTAAATAAAACAAAATGACAAAAGGTAGCTAATAAAGAATCGAGAATATAAAAAGTAAGTAGCAATGATATAGAAGTAGATTAGTTGCGGGGGCGTACGCCGTGTGCATTGAAACGATTAAAATATTTCAATTAGCTAGATGAATAGTGTAATCTTTCATTTCGTTCGTGCCCTATGATCCCCTGCCCCTGCTTGCTGATACTGTAGCACATTCTAGGTTTTTGGGTACCTTTGGATCGTCTGGCCTGCGGGCACTTATGGCGCACACGCACAGAGCACTACATCACATCACCAACCACGAAGGAGTACAATGATGCATGACGATGATGGATGAGAAATGAGAATGCGAAATTGGATGCGTTTTGTTGATCTGATTTTGTCAAATGTTATTTAGGAACGTGTTTTTGAAATAGCTGGAGTTCAAAATACACAACCGACTGTTGTTATTTAAAATTGATTAGTACGATACGAAGTATGATACGATACGATGTGTATTGAGGTTATGAATGGATGGCGTCATTGAAATGAGTATTAGTTTGTGATTAGTATTGTGATCCGATCCGAGTTTAATTATCAGAAACGTTAATAACAATAATTATTATTGTTTATAGGTAAATTCAAGCAAAAAGCTGACAATACGAAGGTTTAAAGTGAATACTCGAAAGGTAAAATGACGGTATTATTTATTTAATTAATATCACTTTATCAAAGCTGACGACTGGCTTGCTGATTTTGACTTTTTAGCTCATATTTGTTTGGTATTTGAATCAATTGCTGGAACGAATCCCAGGCGAGATGTGTCCGCTATGGCCTGCTCACTATATTATCATGGTTATGGTTATGATGATGCTGGGAGCATTAAGGGCGATTTCCTTCCAAGTTGTTAGTGCTGCTGTTAAAGGTTGTATCCAACCAAATCCAAATATGATGTTTCTTTTCAACCAAGTAGTGTCAAACAGTTGAAAATTGACCATTCAACGCCAGTAAACGTGAGTTCATGTAAATGACAGACTGTTCGGAATACGCTTGTTATTATTAGTCATGTCATGTCACCTTTTGTGGTATCTATATGTAATAGGTGACATTTAGGAAGAATGAGAAACGACAGACGGATATTCACCCTGATATTGTGGAAGTAGCCTTTTATGTCATGGACGACACCATAGCTTCGGTATCACCGGAGCTGCTAAACGTCTCTTACGAGGAAATTGGCAAGAATGGTTCATTTAAATCCACGCTCAATGTTACTGGAAACTTCATTGGATACACAGAGATATGTGCTGATGATGGGAAAGATTCCAAGGACCAAGTTATTCAAACATCTTGCGTGGATGTATCTGTCATTCGTGAAGCTAGGACGATTGACAAAGCATTTACCAACAGTGTAACAGCTCTATTGTTGGTATCATATATTCATATACATCAATATGGGTGCAGCGTTGGATACTAGCACAGTAAAGGAGACGTTACAGAAACCCATTGGGCCTGTTATTGGATTCTGTACACAGTTTATTCTAATGCCACTCGGAATGCGGAACATGACTGTTGGTAACAGTATTGTAACAGTTGACCAGCATTGATTAATTAAACGTTGTGGATAACGTCCACCTACATTAATTTTCAAAGCTATCATTTGGGATTGCAAAAGTCCTGATTGGTTTACCATCACTGGAACTCGGACTTTTTATTACTGGATGTTTTCCTGGAGGTGATGCTTCGAATATTTGGACCTTAGCGCTAGGAGGGAATCTCGACCTATCAATTACAATGACAACTATATCAACATTCTTTGCGTTTCGTAAGCCCTAGTTCGCAAACATATATTTTGTTGATGTATACTAGCATATAATCGAGGCCAGTAAACTATATTAACGTTTGACATTTTCTATCAGTAATGATGCCAGCCTGGATACTTACCCTTGGCAGAACGATCTTCGCAGATGCAAACCTCCGAATTCCAAACTCCAAGATAGCGACGTTTGCTGTATCCCTCGTTGTTCCATTAGCCATTGGTGTTGCAATTCAATGGAAATTATCGAAAGTGGCTAAAATTCTTATTAAAATTTTGAAACCCTTTGCTATATGTTTGATTATCTTTATTGTCGCTTTTGCGATATACACAATCGTGTATCTCTTCAAACTCTTTACCTGGCAGGTTAGTCGGATCTAAAATGTATTAAAAATTATAACTCCAGTTATGCAAAAAGAAATGTTAACATCAAAAAATTCTTTTCTCTAAATCCAGGGTAGGATTACACCTATTGGGTTTTTGGGCTGTTGACCCATAAGAAGCTTATTATGGGTCAACAACCCTGTTGACTCTTAAGCGGTATGTGTCAACAGGGCTATTGACTCTTAAGTAATCCTACCTAAATCCAGATACTTCTTTCGGGAATGCTACTTCCATGGATAGGATATATTCTTGGTGGTGGCACGGCTTTTCTTTTTCGGCAGAGCTGGCCGGATGCTGTAGCCATTGGAATTGAAACTGGAGTTCAAAATACGGGTCTTGCGATTTTTGCTCTTAGATTTTCATTACCTCCACCGGGTTCGGATCTCACTACTGGTCGGGTCGAATAGATTATAACTGCAATACCCGATCGCTTTTATGCTATACTTTTCATATGTATTGCAAAATTATACGTAGTTTTAAAAGTTACATGTTCAATGCTTTATACATGCAGTAATGCCAGTAGCTGTTGCGATAATGACACCGGTGCTTCCACTGATTTTATTATTAGTACATAAGGTACAAGAAAAAGTCACAGGAAGTTCTCGTACGAAGGAGGTAAGAAAGGAATCGCTTTTAAATATCACCTGTGCGAAGTTGTAGTACATATTAGTACATATTGGAAGTTATGAGTTGCGCCCTGTTTTGCTTTTTCGTTCTTGGAGCTTGTCAAGGCATCATCGTATGCTATTCTACTTGTTAAACATGAGGGAAGAGAGAATTAAACTTGGTACATTTATGGCTTCTTGGTTTGGCAATATGTTTTTGGTTAAAAGAATGCCAATATGTCGTGCATAGGTATTTATGTGCATGTTCTTTCTTGATAATCAGTGGCCAGAAAAACATCTTATTTAGATATACAAAGTTAATGCTAAGTTTACACGTAATGGTTATTTTGCAGCTTGGGAATAGGGTGGAACAATTCTAATTCTGTCACAATAAAATTGACGAACCAATGAAGGATCAGTATCAAGAGGTTTATACTCTGCACTCTTGTTTATTCGCTTTTATAATTTGTTTGTTTGTTTGTATGACACGCTACTGCTACAGTATACAGGATCTATCTATGTATGTTGTACGGAAACCCGGATTTTATAAATCTTATTTGTGTGCTGAAGAGTAACCTTAATAAAAATCCATGAACTGGAATCTGTAATTTACATAATTTGTATATTTTTATTCTCCAATACCTCAAGGCCTTCGTTCGTGCAAAAAGTGATTTCTCTGGCCCATATACCTACATAAGGTCTTCTATTTTAGGCATAAGTTGCACCAGGATTAAATATAATCAATACATCGTGGGATTTGTTTGTCATCATATTATATATATACATGGAAGCTATATTGCTGAATGTAGAGTGATTGGCGTGCGCCACTTTTTAATACTATGCCATGGATCCAGTCAGAAACTATTTGTAGTTTTCCGTAGGTTTTCGGGGTGGGAATAAAGTTTGGAATCCGTTTCTAGAAATATGGAATGCTGGAATCTGGAATATGACATGCGACTAGTTTGTAAGTCGAAACGTCGACAGTCCAATGCAATGCCTAAGTCCACCACACTCATGATCCATGAAAGGGTATACATTGACATTGCTGTCATTCCAGGGAAAAAATGCCAGATTTCTCAAATATCCATTTTCAATCAATTCATGTACGCAGTATCGTTTATATATTGATATATCTTACGAAATTAAAAAGGCAAAAACCAGCAGGCGATTTCGTTATAATCGTTGTTGATCGTGTTCTGTGACGCCTATAGTTTGTCCAGAGAATGCAATTTGGGCAAACTATACAGTGACACATTGTCAATTATTTCACCTTTTCTTCAGTAAATGAACGGTTGATCATGCTGGTCAGGTTGCAAGTCCCTTATGTACGTAATTTTATTCATGGTATTCTTGTTTGGACGCTTGGTTTTGGTTTATCCCTTTGACGGTCATATTTCATATCATTTTTAATCTGCATCCATCTTACCACCAACTTACATTTAGATCACACGAGCATCAGGACTTAATTACTGCCATATTAAATCAACTAAATAGATGATCCACGAATTGCTCACTGACATGATAAGATTTCGATCTATAATAAGAATAACCGTCCATTTTAATCGTGTCACGGTGTGAAGAAAGGTACTAAATCATGGGGGTCTTCTACCTACATATTTGCATATTACCCACCATGCATATTTGCGTACAGTGCCTTTAGTATTACAATCAATGTATGCATGTGTAGCTAACCTACATACCCGGAGAAATGAAAATCGCAATATATTTTCTCGAAATAAGGCCTCGTGTGACGCCCTTTTTATTCTGTCTGAGCTGTGCATTACATTTTTTTTGTATCGTATTGATATTGAATATGAATATATACGTTACGTTTCAATATATTTATATATATGGACACACACAATGCATCCCTTTGTTAACATCGCATCGCCAGTCACACGCACAAGCGTTATTGTACATTCATATCGGGTGTAATCTGTATTGTGCTTGTGTGAAAAGGATAGGAAAAGGCATGGCATAGCAAATATACCAAAACCAAAGCAATGAAATTCATATAATAAATATATCCATCTACATGTTTGCAATGCTCGCTCAGGCTCACTCACCCTACTTCGGAGTATTTTCTCTCCTATGCACTATATTACTGTGCTTGTGCTATACTTATGCTTTAATCATATGTTCAGAGTTTAGCAGATCATATGTGGTGAGTGGTGGTCTTCGCTTTAGATTTTTGGGAGTTCAATTAAAATGTGAACTTGCACGAGAGTTTTTGGTTGGGCCTTTGGCAAATTCAGTGGCCTTTGACATTTTCCATATCGGGAAAAAGTGTGTGGCCAAGATAAAGCATATTTTTTATCTTATCACTCAGAAACAAGTATAAACCAAAATATACAAAATATACGCGGACAAAAAAGTTAAGAAGTGACAGGGATATCGTTCCTTACCTAACGTGATCTCATAACCTCAAAACACAACTAACTACTCGTATTGCACGAAGCAAATCATTATTGAACTTATAGAAGCTGTGACTAATTGTGAGAACTCTGGACTTCTCCCGTCACAGGCCAATAGCTAAGAGATAACAAACCTCAAACCATAAATATTAATAATAAATAATAATAATAATATCGAAGCATGCAGAAAGAGAAGTAAAAAAGCATTTCGACAAAAAAAAGAGAATGAGATCACCTCGTGTAAACGCTCTAGAATTTTACAACATAACAGGAAGACACTTTGTCCAGCTGGCTAAGGATTTTGTAAATCCGTATTAAGTCGTTTACCTGCCAGCCAGATGCAGTAATAATTATCCAAGTTAAGATTATCTTGAGGATTAACTTTCAACAGATACGAACATTCTCGTTATGCCATACGCACATCACGTAGTTAATGTAAAAGGAAGCATCGCATGCATATAGTCAAAATCTCGACTCGACTCAAGTCCAAGTCTACACAAAATACGTTGCTGTATCCTCGCCTCTATTAAGTTCTCTTTAATTGAAAATAAGTATCAATCTAAGTCTTTTCTCGCATGACAGTATTGTTTCTGATAGTCCCCTTTCCGTAAAGTGTTACCCTTTTATCTTCGCATGAAATACATATATCCATATCCCATTTACTAGACGAAAAACACACATACTCACATTGTGAAACTAATCTATATACCGTTAATCCTCATATTCACATTACGTAGGATAAGTTACATGTTGTTGTGTTGCTATATACATAATATTATTCTTCACGTTGAATATCAGATTAGTGGTTAGCACATTGCGTCAAAAAAGTTCTTTAAAGTACTTCTTCGCAACATTCCAATTTCATCCTGGCACAGTCCGTGAAACTTATCAGCCACGGCGACTCAAGCGAAGGAAACGACGAGGAGGTCTTTTAAAAAACTCTTTTGAAATAGATTTTGCTCAGCAGTCTCGTTGCATTCGTGTAATTAGTGACTCAGCTTCGTGTGTGGTTCCTTTAAAGGAGGAGGAGGAAGAGGACGAGGAGGACGAGACTTCAACTTTGGTCCTCTATCACCGCGGAAAGAAGGCAAAGTACAGGGCCAAGAACGGATGGTACCCCGTAGAGGAGCTTGAGATGGCGAGTGTGAATTTGCAACAGGATGATATGGGGAGCATCAACGCTATAAATGAAGATATTGACCAAGACACCGATGCTCTCGAGGAATCATTGATACGACCGGATGAAGATGACCGAGAAATAGTCGCTTGCTTACCACCCAGGGACAGGTAGATAATACTTAATTGGAACGATCAGATAAAATGGTATGAGTAAGATTATGTGGATATATATACAAGCTTGCAACATACTTATGGATTCCAGGTATTGGGGTGTTTATGCCATTTTTTACTTCCTTGGAATAACAACTCTCCTCCCGTGGAACTTTTTCATAAATGCTGATCAAGTAAGAATATGATTGCAAGAAGTAGTAGCCTAATTATCCTTTTCGACATTAAATATTAAAATAATCTAATATTTTGTCTGACAAGTACTGGATGTATAAGTTCCGAAACGTGAGTGACTCCAACAATGAAACTGGGCTCGAAGCAGCGTGGGATGCAGTTCAACTGGACGACGGTCATTTACATACAGCACATGGGAAAACACATTTTCAAGCTAGTTTTACTTCGTATTTAGCCATTGCATCCAATATACCCTCAACAATATGTTTTTTGTTGAATAATTATATTTCGCGATTGTAAGTACGCAATACCTGTAATTATTGCAGGCTTTCATGCACATATATAATATGTCGGACCACTTTAATTGTTGAATTGTATTATCCTCGTTACAGTATTTCCGCAAACACCAAAATCGTGATTAGCTTGGCAATGACGTTCGTTATTTTCCTGCTTTCAACAGTTTTAGTTCAAATAAATACGGATGGCTGTAAGCAACTATCATAATTTCTGTAATCCAAATGATGAAATGAACAGCTACAGGAATAGCCGTTGATCCTCCAAATGTTGCATTTTTTTAAATATAGGGCAGCAGGAATTTTTCATCGTTACAATGGTCTCAGTAGTTCTTATGAATGGTAAAACAAGTAGACTAAAGAAGCAAAAAGTGTCTATATATGTTGTTTAATTAAGATTTCCAATTTTGCAGCGTTCTGCTCATTCTTTCAATGTGGGCTTTTGGGAATTGTTGGAAAATTTCCTCCCGAATACACTACTGCAACTATGTCTGGTGAGTAGCAATTAGCTATACAACAAACTATGGACAAACGTCTATAAAATAGTGTGTATATCAAACTAGCAGATTTTACTAAAATTGATTAATTGTTATTTTCCCACAGGGCAAGCATTAGGTGGCATTTTTGCAGCTTGTGCCAGTATTGTCTCCATATTTCTTGGCGCTGACCAAGTTAGATCTGCTCTCATTTACTTTGTGTTGGGATCAGGGTCTTTACTTTTCAGCCTTTGTGTGGCTGTTATCTTGCCTAAGACCATTTTCTACAAGTTTTATGTTGGGGATAAAACTCATCAGGCCTACAGGTGGATAGAAAATTATCCCCCTGAGGCACGTCTCCGACCTCCAGATGTTAAACGAGTTAAAAGTTGGCTCTATATTTTTAAGAAGGTAATTAATTATTAAACTATTTCTTATTTTCATTGTTACGATAATTTTAATCATTCATGCAAAAAAGGATGACCATCATTTACACTAACTTACGTTCATAATCATAGGTATGGATTCAAGCTCTTACTGCAGCAATGGTTTTCGTTGTTACATTAGCTGCATTCCCAGCTCTTGTGGTTCTAGTCGTTTCTGAAGATTCGCCGTCAATTTGGAATGGTATGAATTCTTTACTCCCTATCGTTTATAAAAGGACAAGTTCTTTCATAATTGGGCTACTTTTGCTGCAGAAAAATACTATCATCCAGTTGTATCATTCCTCGTTTTTGCGTGTGGGGATTACTTGGGAAGAGTGTTCTCGGGCGCCTTGAAACTCGTGAGTAATTACAACTTGTGTCTACTGTCTATGTCTATAGTCTATAACTCATGAGTGCATGTGTAAATTCGTGTTTACTCCCACTAAAGCCCGAAAAGTCATCCCCGTGGACATTGATCTTGGCTGTATTACGAATTGCAATCATTCCAATGATTATGATGAGTAATCTCCAGCCTCGTCACTATCTTCCAGTCATTTTTACCTCAGACGTTGAGTTTGCCATAATCTCATTTTTGTTTGGATTTTCCAATGGATACTTAGCTAACATTGTATTTATTAATGCCCCACAGTAAGCCTGGTCATTTTGTACAAAAAGTTCTAATCCTTCGTAAAATTGCCTTATGTCGGTATGCCTAACAATTTATGTTTGTATACCAGGCTTGTTTCCAGAGAAGACCAAGAAGATGCTAATGGAGTTGTCACTACCTTCTTGGGATTAGGACTCTCCATCGGAGTTACTTTAAGCTACTTCCTTTTACTACTAGTTTAGACATCCATATCATTAAAATAACCGCATATCATTTCTGCAAAGTCTGAATTTTATTTTATAGAAACTAACGAATATTTACTTGTCAATTATTTATATTACTCGTTCTGTACAAAAACGCGTCATTCCATATTCTGAGTCATACAATGTTAGTATTTCGTCAGGAGCAAGTATAATATGTAGTGAGGTCTAAATAAATTGCAAAGAACAATCTCTTTTAGAAAGCAAATAATGTGATAAATGCTTTCCTGGAGATTAGCTGATACAGAAGCATTTTGGACATCAAAATGTACATGTAGAAATGTAGTTTAATATTTCTATTCACTAGGACCAAATATTGTTGTAATGCAATAGTTTCTTTATGTACGTACGCAGGTACCAAATCACCTTACATTTGTATAAAAAATACATGGTCAATATAACGTATGAAAATTAAATAGTTGATTTGATGCACTGTCGTCATTTTTTACGCCCTGTGTGCTTTCCTCAAATGTTTCTTTCACTCTAACACGTTGTATTTACATACACTCTGATGACCAATTAATACCGAATCAGGTATATTTGAAAAAGGATTGCCTGACTTGCAAATTTTTGTGCTCCTTAATTTTCCTTAATGTTGAGATACTCCTATTTCTAAACCGAATTTATTTGCTCCAAACTAATGTTGGGATGGCCGGGGGGAAGCAAATGTGCTTATAACAGCATTCGCTACATTCATCCAATTCATTAACTAGCTACGTCAGCGTAATAGTAATGACCAATAACCAAATAAATATCCTGTAGCCTAACATGCATTTAAAAAAATGGAGTATCGACAAAGATTATATATACAATTGTATATATATAATCTTTGGAGTATCGAAAAATTACGGACCCAGGCAGGTTGAGGTATGGATTTACAAGCAAGTTCAGTTCCGAATACGTTAGGTGTACGACGACGATCTACTTTTCAGCACTTTTCCCAGATCCAGTCTGGGGCGATAGAAGGCGTAAATGTCGCGTGGACAAAGCTCAGAATCGTCGGAGAGTTGATGTGTTTGAGCCTTTCTGAAACACTCGTTGTTTTGTTGTTACAAGTTTTACTACCCCTCTTCGCAAGGAAATTCCTGCCACTTCATACAACTGCATGGGAAAACCATACCGCCACCACCAACCACCACCACCACCACTTTTGCTGCAGAGAATATCAGCTCGCTCTGCCCTGGAAAGCATAGTATACATAAGCTGGCTTTCACTTTACTTACAACCCACCACTCCGCTTCTCCCTTCCAGTATTGGGCTAAATTCCTTTTTCCTCCTTTGATTCTACCCGTTTCTCCATCTACGGAGCACATATCAGTAGCAATAGCAGAGCAGCAGAACATAACACAAGTACATTTGCGTTTCGGTGTTGTACAAATTGCATAGTGTGAGACTCCCCGGGGTTTACGCTCACTCACTCACTCTCGGGTAATTCGGGGGTGAACAACCAAAAAACCTGTTTCACTTGAGTTTACTCACAGTTGTAGAAATACCCTGACTGGGTTGGATTTTTCTGGCTACGTTTGTCTGTCAGCCACAGTATATTGGAAAGCAAGCACTACTTGCTCACTCTGGTACACACAGTCACTCAAAAGATCTTTAGCCATCAGATAGTACACAACAACAACGAGCGACAGTCAACATTCATTCATTCACCACTCTCTCACTCACATTCATACATTATCTGGACAACATTTACTAAACGAAGCCTCCGTTTCAACCAGACTTCTTTACCCATACTTCTTGGGCAAAGCAAAACGAGTGACTCAAATCGTGCACCATATGCACACACATACTTACAAAATATTACAACACAACCACATCACAAAACTGAGAAGGAGCCAGACAAGTACTGTCATTGTCACTTCGTGGACACATCATTGTTTCTGAGAAAACCGACCAGCTACAACATCACATTAGATCAGAGTCACTTTCGAATTTCGGCCGTACGACTTTGCCACAAAAATATCGCGGCAGTTGAAGAAACCAAGAAAAGTCTCTAATCAGAGTCACACTGTGTGTCATCCTATAAAAAGTCTTCTACGCAGTGCATTTTTACATATAAACAGTCAAATTACCGAAAACCAAACGCATCCTCATCAACTCTTTCATGTTGATGATCATCATCAGAGAAGAAAACACGGTTACTTGAGCCAAGAAAAGGCAGCCCGAACGTCTGCTGGGGATACGTGAACCGTGCGAAGGAAAGCTGAGCTCTTTTCTTAACTCACCCCTTACAACATTTCGGCTTTCTTCCAACATTTCCTCCACATCCGACCAGTGAAAGAGCTGCACTGAGTATTATTTTGTATTCAAATTGACACACACACAGGGTTCAATTCACTTTTATTCGGGAGATATTCCACTCAATAATATTGTATCTCTTGTCTGCCACCACTCAAAGGTTTCTTTTTGTGAGTAAACTGCGGAATCTCATTTTAGTCGGACGGCTTTCCGTGTCGGTTTTTATAATGCAAATCTGGGAACTATTCTTGCGGCTCGTTTTGTGAGGAGGAAAACGCAAGAAAAAAGTGACGTTCTATCTATCGTTTTGTTGTCAACCCTTTTTCTCTCCGGTTTCCCCGTTGAGCTTGGCTTTTTACGGAGAGGTTAAGATGATTTCAGCACTCAATCCTCCTCTCGTATGATGCCATTAGGAAAACGTCTCCGTGCGTAAAAGCCAGATCATTGATGGCAGACACCGATGAACTCCTTTTAGTATTAAAATACAAATTTGAGAATTTTGGACGGTTTCTTTGAACGGAACAAGGATAGTTGCACTTTTTTTTGGAGAGTTGAATTTCACCAAATTACTCCAGGGGTTGATAGAAGTAACCTTACATGTCTTTTACCTGTAATTGACTTGATAAATTTTGTGGTTCTCCAAGTGTACTGAATGGACCAGGATGCTGATGGATCTGCTTGAACCCTTCTAATTATACCAATCAAAGAAGGTACAACCTTTAATATTTAAATGAGCTCTGGTTTAAATCCCCCTCTAGACAGCGTTTCATGGAAAATCCCAAGATTTCCACACAACACCACCGTCACGGTACGGTTACGAAAGTGAGCAAGGGGTTCATGGTTCATCATTACACGGTATAGTTGAAAGACTTGGAGAAAAGGGAAGACAACACTGTTCTGGGGAGAAACTCTACTGATCCCATTCCAGCCGTCAGCCTTTTCTGTGAATTGTAATTAAGTGTGTGTCATTCCCTATTAGCTTAAAGACAAAGCAAAGCAACTTGGCGTTATACTAGACATTGTACGTTGAAGAGTGGAGAAAAAGGGCACACAAAACTAGGAGACAGGAACAAGAGTGCTAGAATGATAATGTACTGTTCATTACTATTCGCAGTGTGGTAAAATGTGCATTTAACAGTCTCTTCAACACCAACAAAGTGTAACTCTCACAAGGGAAAGACCTTCAAGAAGAGAGAAAACTCCCCTTTACCGCTCTCTTCATACCCTTGTTTCTCCGTTGTTCCCCTAAATATATATTAATGACGTATACATGTTTCGCCATCTGAGGAATCTGATACTCGAAAAGAAGTTCTTGAAAAGTTGATTGTGAAAAGAAGGGAACTACATATTATACCACTTCAGTATTATTATTACATTGACTGACTCTCCTCATTTTACTACGGCAAAGTCAGCTAGCCAGCCAACCGCTGAACCATCATTGGCATAAACTTTCTAATTGTAACAGATACTCCAGTTTTTCCCTTCATCCCTGAAACTGTATAAGCCGCTAGGTACGTGCATACGTTCACACGTAAGTAATACGTTAGCAAAAACTGTAAGTATCTACCGGATGATGATCTTGTATTCTCAAATAGTTTGTAATTTGCCTGCCTGCCTGCCTCCACCCTGAGTAAAAAGTAGAAAAGAAAAACGTACAACGACAGGAACTGAGAGAGAAGGTACCGAACGAAAGAGAGACCCTTTTCAGTCTTGATGCAAACTAACATATTATATTCATAATGGAATGCACAAGACGACTGGCTAAATAAGGAAATATGGTTATTATGTGTTACAGCTTACCATTCCCACCAACGCCAGAAAAGTGAGGGCTTGCTTGCTACTATAGTGCTAGCAATAGCAATATTATTACGAATACAAACCCCCCACATACGTATACCCAGAGAACGAGTCATATTATCAAGTTTTCGGTATCATATCATCGTGTGTGGGATATGTATTCTGAGGAAGACTTTTCCGTTTTCTTTTAAAACTGAGAGGAAGGAGTGATGGTGAAAAGTAAAACTAAGTTTTTCGCTCAAGGGGAACATTTCACGGAGCGTGTGTGGCATTAGGTACTACACTATTTTGTAAACTTTGCGTAAAAAGCATAGCACTAACGACTAGCACATATGCACAGGAGCTCGAAGAGGAAGATAGTATGATAAAGTTCTAAAAATGAAAATGTACTTCAAATGAGGTCTTCGCCGAAAATCATAATAATCTACGGTTAAAAAGTACACTAAGGAGGCAAGGACACGGGAACTGTTGTGTTTATAGCATTGCACTTCATGAAAAACAAGTTTTACAGATAACATTTTTTTTTAAATTCTGTCTTCCTTTAGAAAAAAAGTCCTCGCGCAGTGCATTTTGTGTACGCCGCAAACTTGTGAAAACCACGAATTCCCAGAATTTTTGTCTTATCTACAATACTACAGTATAATATCGGGTATTTCAGCATAAGATTATAAAATGAGTTCATCATCAGCTGAAGGTCGCAAGACTTGTCATTATCACCGCAACACTCATAAACATTACCATCAACACTCCTCCACATCCCCCCAGTCATCATCCTTCACCGCTGCAGCTAAACAACCATCATCACTCACCTCCACTTCTGCTTGGGGTGGAACTGGTGGTGGCAACGGTAGCAGTACAGATACTTCCAGGCTCACTGGTGGTCCCAGCAATACTAGCAGTAGCACCACCACCACCACTATGAAAACTTGGAGAAAAAGAAACATAAAAGGAAGCAACGGTGGGTCCAAAGCATTCTCTTCATCAAGCAGTCGATACTCTTCTTGCAAGTGGAGTCGAATTTTGATCGTGGGCCTGTGTCAAATGGCATCTGTCTTATCACAAGGTAAGCCTAAAAAGTCATCATAATACTATTTTATACAAATCATGGACAGAATATCATAAGATACAAGAGCGTCAGTCTGCCTCCTCCACTTATAATTTTTAATGAAACTTAATGATTATGATAAGTTTAGAGAGGGGCGATGAAAGAATAGGTTTGACACAAAAAAAATCCACCAAGTGTTACAGTCTTCATCCTCGTATGACACAGAAATATCGCTTTTAGATATACACATGCATACCAAAAGCGGAGAACACAAAAAGAACCAGAGTAATGCTAGAGATGTTCTCAAAATGAAACTCATAGCCTGCCACTGCTTGAAAGTAATCTGGTACTATGTCACGTACATCTAAAAAAGATCATATCACTGTCAGAAAAGAATTTCTTGGAATGAAAAGGCCTAAGAACCAATAACTACCACGCGGTTACCACAATATGATTTTTATTCGTGTATATTCAGCCACGAAGACAACGACGCGATATTTTATTCGTTTCAAGCATATTCCATATTTGACATAGATTGGAGGCATGGAGGAAATGATGCACATGAAATAAGACTGTTATGCAGCATAGTATACCTTGTGGTATCATGTAAACCACCCTTGTGCTTTAAAACCCTAACGATGCACTTCTGCATCGATACTGCTTATCACAGCGGTTTACTTAATATGCCACGAAAAAAAGACAATGAGAAACATGCAACCGGAAGCATTCTCTCTTTGACAAATAAGCCATTAAGCCCTTATACACACAAAATGAGAAGTACTTCACTCACAAAAAAACTCGGAACCAAATATTCTTTCCCTGTGTTCATTTTTTTTTTCGTTTGTTATTACAAGCTTTTCTTGCTGTCATCATGATGTCATCAAGATACCATTCAACCCACGAGGTGTAGATTAGCTTTGGTGATAGATCCTTCTCACAAAAAAAAACTTCCCCTCTTTTTTGTACCTTTCATTAGACTTTAGACATTGTGCACCACTGGGAGGGAACAAAACTTTGAGAGTTTTCATCATAGTCATATTACTAATATCTCGTAATCTATGCCCAAAGGTGAACAAAAAGATTGTGATCATTTGCTGAAAATCAAATTAGCTGATTCATTACGCAATCACGATAATGAAGGCTTTTCTTATGACGGGGGAAAGTCATCCCTTCTGCGGGTGATGATGCCACCGACGACCTGGGAAAGATAGAGATAAAGCGTGTGCTGCTGTTGTGCGTGAGTGTGCCACTCTGGCTGGAGTTGACTGGAGGAGAGATAATGGGGCGTCTTGATACTAGGAGAGTAGGATGGAGCTCCTAGTTCCAGTTTTTGTGGTGCAGTGCAGTATCATGGCTAGTAGAAGGCGAGCAAAATACCTCCCCGTGTTTAATCCGCACCAGGATATATACCACCTTAAGATGTAGAATGGCTCGGTTCTTTTCGTACCATCATCATCCCTATACTTTTTACGTAGCTTGTGGAAAACTTATATTTACAAAATCATAAATAACAGTCAAAAATAGTAATAATAAAAGTATGACTAATCTGTTTTAGCGATTTTGTACCTCGTAATGCAAAGTGTACCTAATAAGGAATGCATTGAGGAGTTGTAAAATTGCATCCTGCTGGGACTCTGTGTAGCAGAATTATCTGGTGTTTAATTGACAAAGTTTAATTCTTGTTAGACGTATGTATGGCATACTAAGTATTGTAGTCATTGTAGACGAAGTCGTACTGGTTAATACATATTTTATGTAGAATACTTGTTATAAAATGCAAGTGGTTTTGCTGATTGCTGATTGCATTGGCAAGCAAGTAACACTTATAAAATCATAAATTATGAAGAAAATGACATGTACTTTGAATTTCGCATGACAAATTAATGAATTTCAATAATACACCAATGAGACAATGGGACGAATGGGTATATATGTTGAATCTAGTTGTTGATTGAGCTAATTCTTAACTACTATGTATGAAAAGGAAATCATCAATTATCATAAATAAACAAGAGAATCACATACACGCACGACGAAAGGGTTTGGTTTGTCGATGTATTAAGGTTTCGTGGAATTCGTTGACGTAACAGAGTTCAACGAAAATGTTCTCTAATTTAACTTATTTAACTCTATTAAAAATTATTCTACATTGGCTCCAGGTTCTTTACGCTCATTTTAAGATGATTAGCTATTAGCTTACTCACATGAACTTTCATGAGTTTTGTGAATCTACTAACTGGAAGTAATAGTGATTTACATAAATAACAAATATAATCATGATGAGCAGAGGTCAAGGTTAAACCATGGATAAACTAGTTCTATATTTGCGATACTCAGAACAACTGATGTAGGAAGTAATCCTTACATTCATCATGACGGAATACATAATGAATGAACGAATGTGAATTCTAACGCATACTTGTAATTTATTTAGTGACTGTAAACAGGGAAATTTTAAATTATGACCAAGTGTCCATACAAGGTAAATCTCTTATAAAATCTACTTGTATACACCACAACCATATTCCAGATGTCGGTCAGCCAGTAACACATTCATGTTCACCCACATTGATTTGATAAACCGAGGGTCAATACAATGACATAACAGAATGACATGCAATGACATTCACATGAGGAACATGTTCGCTTTTTTGTAAAATAGTTATCAGCAACATTTTATAAAAATAGTTTCGTAACTTTTGATGAAAAATGAAGTTAATGCTATGATTTGTTTTAACCATTAGGAATTTAGCACTAATGAAATACTTGTTCCTTCGTTCCTTGTATAACTCAAGCCAAGTCAAGATAGTTATTTATTCGTGCTAAACGCGATTTTACTGCCACACAAGGTGTATTTAACTTTTGAATTACCAAATTTTCCAAATTACTCGCTTCTCGAAGAATCAACACGAGAGAGAACAATCTATATTATGACAAAGCCCAAGACCGTGTGTGCACCTGAATTTATTGTGTAGGTAGTAGGTAGCTGAACATTAGGAGACAAAGTAAATTAGGATAAGCAAGCAATAGCTCCTACTACTTTAATCAACAGTTCTAATTCATATTATCATTATCAGTCATCATCACACCATGCTAATACGTAATACACAACCTATCTGTATAAATACCGTGATCACAACTCCAAGAAGTCCAACGATATGTACTTTCATTCAGGCTTGTTAGACTTGGCCCTCAAAATGAATCCCTGTGAGACAGTAATTACTTAATCATCCGAATAACACATCTCTCTTCTTTTCTACTCACTCTCTCTCTGTCAGTGCATTTAGGTATGGTTGATAAGCACTTCATCGTATTCACAACTATGCAAATTACCTCTATATTTCATTCAGCAGCAAGTACAGAAAAAGTTGCAAAGTAAAAGTTTCTCAACAATCTTGATAGTAAGACTCGTCACACCATGTTGAAATTACATGAGACTGCACACTTTTATCTGATCAATAGTAACACGATTTGTACGTCCAATAACATTACGAATAAAGTCATTATCAACAACAAAAGGATAATGATGAAGCAGAATTCATGAATAAGATAGGGCATCGATTTGATGTACTGATATGCAGCTTAATTCCGCGAGGTAAACAATCTATACCTCAGGGATGAACCATAATTCGTATCATCAGGTACGTTCCACAACGTCATAATATGAAGTCAGTCTAGCCTAGCAGTATTATTCAGAGTCATGAAAGAGAAAATGAAAAATAAATTTATGCTCTGAATATTTATTCATTCACAAATGTAGTTCATTTCAGAGTAGCATGAAAATAGCGGAATACAAATAACTCGACTCGAGATAAAAAAAAATACGTACTGTAAAATTTACTTTTCCCAACGCATACATATTGGTAGGCAGACTTTGAGGGATTTTGTTTTTCGTGAATGGTTCAATGCGATAATGTGATAAGCGTACTTTTGTGAGATAATACAAATAACACGACTCGAGATAAAAAAAAATACGTACTGTAAAATTTACTTTTCCCAACGCATACATATTGGTAGGCAGACTTTGAGGGATTTTGTTTTTCGTGAATGGTTCAATGCGATAATAATGTGATAAGCGTACTTTTGTGAGAGAGAGAGAGAGAGGCAGTATTAAAGAGCGTCCTAACACTGGAGCTATATAAAAGGGTTATCCTTAGAGACTCGTCAGTGAAAACTTTGACTCTTTGCCGTGTAGTATTACCATGTAGTAAATGTACACTAGGTACAGTCGGGGATGTGAATTCACATCCCTCTGATATTTTAGCTTCTGGGAATTTGCACAGTGATAAAGCTCTTATTATTATTCTTCCGATTTTCGCTTTTCCTATGTTCATACAAACCAAAAGCTAATACTTTGAGATACGTGCATAACATGTTCAAGTCAGATGAAGGGAATAGCAATGATTTTCAAGTTTACTTTCACCACTGTCACTATCACTTTGAGTGCACTGCATCCGCTTATATGTGTGCACAATGATTCTTGTGAATGACAATGATAATAACTTGTACAAATTGTCATAATACTGTATAGGTATATATACATATAGGGAGAGATACAAAGAATTTTATAGGACAATTAGAAGCCAAAGGAAACTTTACACACATCGCACCACACACAAATCTCTTTCTTTTGTGTCTCTCTCGACACACAGACGGAAGAATAGAATTGTGGGTTAGGTATATAAGTAAGGAGAAATCACACAATACATTGTGACATATATATAACTATTGCATATGTATATACTTTTTATATTAAGTATAGGACGTACATACAAACTGAGAGGTGATCTGCTCTGGCTTCGCTTTGCTTCCTGGTATTTCCTACCTAGTCCCTCCCTGGCTACAAACTCGATGACTTTGTATTTGTCTGAATCAATGTACTAGATTGCAGCCAAGTTTAGGGCTTTTACATTTTCCAGGATTTCCATTTTCCCTTTCTCCCTCCACACTACGTAGATTATGTACGTTTTCCATATGGATCACTAACTCACTGAGAAAAAGGATGATGAGGATGATTATAAGATTCATTGTTTTTCTCATCTGCTCCCTATTGTCTACCTTAACTTTCTCTCCTAATGTTTGAATTTTACACACACAGTATATGCGTGGGCTACGATACGACGACCGACGACGCGACGCCTATACTACATAAAGCCTGTGAAAGTAGGAGGAAGGGAGAGAATCGTCAAATATCAGATCAGTCTTTTATTATTATTATTACAGGAGGCAACTGCACAATAGAAATCATCCCAGTGGCAGATGAATAATTCCCTTATGGATGTGTGTATACAAGGGAAACTTGACGTTTCATTCCAGCACCGCTTTTTAAGCAGTGCAGAAAGCCTGCTTCAATAATTTAGATACATTTCGTATATGGAGGGATATACCCCGGTTGGTTTTCTTTTGTTGTAATAATATGGAATCGGTGTGGGATTAACAAAATGCACAAAAGTAGCACATTATGTCATTCCTTAGTTAACCACCACGGTTGCCAATATTATATACCATATAGCGGCAACCAAAGCAAACTTAATTTCTGGTTAGCTCTTTTACGCTCACCCTTCACAGACAAAGGCTGAACGTGGAAATGACTCCCTTTTCTCGGTTGCGGTTACACACAATCACAAACACACTCTCACAAATCTGCCTGCCTGTCAAATCGCATTTCATTCTGAAGCTCATTCACGTTCTGAGCACTTTCACACTTTATTTGCGGACAGCATGGTGGCCTCCACAAAACGTGGGGAGACGAATTCAAAGCATAATACAAAATGCATAAGCATCTTTATAACGATATATATTGTCCAGCTTCCAAATGTTCTACTTTTATAATACGTCATTGTATCACAACAAACTCTCATTGGTGACAATATTCCTTTTAAATTGTCAACCAAATAGGTTACAACCGTCAGTTATAAATTTTGTAAAATATGTTTCTACTAGATCCTATAACGAGATTGGCTTGACCTCTTGTGACGAATTGACCATTGCATAATATAAGATGGGAAAATATTATTGAAAGCAGCGGGTAGTAAATCCCGCAATCCTCCCATGCTGCCGCTCACTGCGTACTAAAGAAAAATTGCACTTCGAAATTAAGCGTACAAAATGGGAAACGATAAATAGTTCAAGAGCAAAACGTTTATTTGGGCTATTTTGAGACGACAGAGTTATAAGATTTACATTTATTTGAAATATGCATAGGTAGCGGTCCAAATCATTTGATTGACACTGGATTACAAAAGCGTACAATGTACCTTGCTTGCTATGTACTACTTTGAGCGAAACAGGAAAGCAACCTTTGGAATCTTGCTACCCCATTTGCAAACACCTTTGAAGTTATACTCCTAAGCAAAAATCAATTATTAACCTTACACAGAAAAATAATAAGCTGAGAATGTGAATGGATGGGATTTCCCCGTTTCTTATTATTGTTCTCCCGATCAGGTTGGCTGGCATTCACTCGCCTATTGTTTTCTGATACAGCGTGTAGGTATCCGTGTTCTGGACATTCCCTACATTTTTTTTCCTCTCTGTGAATTGGGGGAGTAGTTTTGTGATTTCTTATCAATTTGTGTTATTGAATCGGATATTTTCGTGTCAATCGGCTATTACGCTTGGATAGAGAACATTACTTAACTTTGTACTTTCACCCTAGTTTTTCGTTTCCTCCTTTTTTCTCCTCTCCAGTTTACATGTCCAAACACAAACAGACGAAATCAAAAGTAGACTAGCTGCCACTAGCAGTTTAGGTGACCACCGAAGGTTGTACATACTTAGGTATCTACATTCTTACATTACACAAGTTGAAGAGTAGCCCTCTTCTTCCTATCGTTTCGTACACTCGTATCTTCGGAATGCAATGTATAATGTGCTTGCAGGTAAAAAAATGTTTTCTATCCAGCTGTTGGATTAATGGGAGTTTTCGAAAATTATTTTCTGATCCAATTTTTTAGGTGAAAAGGATGAAGAAAAAATAAACTGTGAATTACATCGCTTACAGTGGAAACAGGAAAGGTTTTGCCAAGGGATAAAAAGCCGCATTGCTTATTGCTTCCCCTTTAGTTTATTGATTTGGTTTTTTTCTCCTTTTTTTGGGTAGTTTCTTTTTCTAGTGGGATACCACCTCCAAAACATAATGTGATCCGTTGTATGTGTATATGGTGTATATACCCGGTTATCGCAGACCCACTTGGATTCCGTATATTTTACAAAATTCAACAAAATGACAAGCTTTTTCGATGCTCCGTTATTTATGAAGATTTACAATGGCAGAGGAACACCCATAAAAATCTAATACAGAAATTCATTTAAACCAACTGCAATTTAGATCTGCTGTATTTTTTCCAGCCCAAGTTTAGGATTCCAATTTCTACCACTGCCATATCACGCTACATGAAAATAAATGGGAATTTCTTCATTAGATAAATTCATTCTTAAATTTACTACAGCAAAGTTGGGCGAGAATTCGCACTTTCCAATTTGTATACACTTTCAGTGATTTTTTCTCCAGAAAATTATTTTATGCTGATCAAAATTAAATTAAATTTAGGATTGGTGCATTCATAACTCTTGTATTAAACGAAACCATCGAAAGCACCTATACATTACATTTCTCACAATGAACCTTCATAATGGCTATTCTGGAAATAAAAATTGAATGTTTCGGTTGGAAGTTGTGACTTGAGATCTCGAACTATGACAAATGCGAAAAAATAATAAATTGGTAGAAGTGATCCATATTTGAAAAATGCATTGATGCACCAGCAGAGGATTTGAATCTTGAATGAGTCATCTAAATATTACGTAAATATAGACGGATGCTCAAAGAGTGTGAATCAAGAGCATCTCTTTGCACACACAGTTGTTTTTTTGTAGTTCACAGTCTACTTTTACGCACACGATCCCAGTGAAGAAGAGACGTGAAAAGAGCATGGGGAAAAAGGGGAAGAAAAAGAGACCCCGGGTGGTTTTAGAAGCCGGAACTCCCTAACCGGCAAAAGATATGGAAGCGTGGAGTGTTCTCAAGTGAATTTTTGTGCGTATATTATAATAAAAAGAGGAAAGCAAAACACTCCCAGCCCAGCTTTGACGGAATGTACAACATGGTGGTGTTGTTGGTGTTACATTGATGGTAAAAAGCAAAGTCACATATGATGTGAATGAATGCATCAAGGAAAAGCTTTCTTCTGCATTACATTATTACAGCAACTATTATTATTATTATTACTATTGGGATGGGATGTGATTCCTTCTCTGCCTGACCAAATGCCATATTATTATATAGGTATACACACTGGGTATTACAAAAAAAACATACACACATGGAGAGGGTATTATTTATATGACGGAGAATAATAAAAATGTTGTGACTCCGGTTTGCTTTCTACAGGGTAGTACCACACACATCTCCAGTTGCTATTTTTGCTGTCCCTGGTTGTGTGACTCTGACTCTGTGAATGAGCTGAAGTGGTGAAGTTTTGGAAACAAGTTGGTATTTGTAGCCCCATTGCGTCACATCACATTTGAAGTATAGTGTCTGAAGCAGGAGTAAATCGTATATATTATTAGTACATATCGTCTTTCTTCTTGTTTTTTTCGGCTCCCATTCTTTCACAGCGAAAGATGAAGAATACAAAGAAAAGCCTCACCAATTTTGTGCCTGCTTGGAAAACACAATACTAAATGTAACGCCACTACCACCACTACTACCACTACTCAATTCAATTCAGCTTTCTCAAAATATGTCGCGTTTTTTACGGTTAGCTCCTAATAACAATGATAACAAAAGGGGAAGCACAAGTGCAGTTCCATTTCTTTCATTTTCTGGAAGCAGGAATAGAACATTATGCACATACACGATACTCTTTGCATATATTCGAATTTTATAAAAGTGTGGCTTTGTGAGATTTAAGGAAAAGAGCATGGAGTATTTACTTGTATTTTTTGTATACAGCGTGAGTAATACATAATATAGGTTTGTGGAGGGGCATACAACCCTCTGCCCATAATTTAAGTCAAGTTAACTGACACATCTATAATGTTTTCTTGGCTGGCTGCACTAATATTTCATATTTAAAATGCTTACTATGTTTTATACAAGGTTTATATGGGTGCACTAGTTTGAGGAGGTTACTACTTTACAAACCAATTATTTAACATGAGTTTGAATGTTCCAGTTTCGGACTTTGTCCTATAAAGTTGTAAGTATGGATTACCACTTTTGCCTTCTTTTCTTCTCCACTTTTAATCCTATGTTATGGCCAGCTACGCTACAGCTGCACAAAGTAAACGGTTCAGTAAAAGTTTATTTTTTCATCTTGTAGTGCATCCGTCCGTACATTTAAAAAAATACGTGAAATTTAAGCAAAGTGCAGCCAAGTATGCATCTTTGTCTGCTGTGAGCACTGCATAGATAACTTAACTTATTTTAATAGTTTACGTGTAACGGAAAATAATAAGTAAACTTTTACGTACAAATATATTCATTTATCTCTTTTCTCGCGAAATCTGATATTAAGCTGGAGACAGTAGTTCTTTATCCAAATCCAAACTGCTTCAACACAAAATTTCCCTTGGTGTATGATCATCATCCCCTCTGCAATCCAATCTTGGAAAGTAGCACTTAGTATTGTTGTATTGTATTGTATATATACCATCCTTCAAATCTAGTAAAATCTTAAGTAGACAGAGAAATATCTGCATTATGTTCTTTCCTACGGTCTGTTGATATATGGAAAGTTCTTCTTTGATGGGACAAGAACCCTAGAAGTAGAACAGAGTTAGAGTTAGCCAGGAGCTCAGGCAAAATTCCAATATATATATATACATATATATCCTCAACATTGTTAACATAAAAAGTGGACACCACTGTAAATCCATATTTATTCCTCCTGTATTCAGTAGTAGTTTCAAAATTGTTGTACTGATGATCCGTTCTTTTTCTATTTAAGAACTGCGAGTGCACTAGTATATGTTATGATTATAATACATACCTATATAGCCACTGTGGTTTTTATATTCCGATTGGGTATCATACCCCAATTTCATGTGGTTCTTTCATTCTTTCCCGTGTACCCAATCCACATCTACTACATCAGCCAAAAAATCTGCCTTGTCTGGTTTCCTCTCCTAAATTTCCAAACAAATAATGATCTACTGGCTAGATTAGGCGAGAGATGTATAGATTATTTTTTCCTACATGCCAACAACAATGGAAAACTGCAATCTGCCTTTTTCCACTTACTCTTGTACAATCCTCATCCATTCGCTCCATATATGATTTTCTCTGAAATGCCTATTGTGGTTAAATGTTCTTATGTACCCTACTGGAAATGTACAACTTTATGTTTACGTCTGTGTAGAGGTAGTGGGTATGGACGGGTACATCAGATCGTAGGTAAATGTATGTAATATACGACTTTGCTTTGTTTATATCGCTATACATCCCGACGTTATTTTTAGTAAAATGGAGAAAACAGGAACCGCAGCATCTTGATTTTATGTTTAGGTATCATTGTATTTTATTTAGATATTGCAGAGATACTTAGGTACATTAGACATTATGGATGGAGTGGAGATAAATATTCGGATTTTTTCACTGCTCCTTCAGAGAAATAAAGAGAGAAAGTTGTTTTCTCCATCTTCTTCTCTTCACTTCAACTTCCCTCCGGATTGCTATCATTTCACATTTGTATCGGGGTTGATTCACGCTCTCCATCTCCATGTGTGTGCTTTTTTTCTCTTACTGTTGCATTATTGGAATGAGATTTTTCACTGGAGACTCCACCAATTCTCTTTGTTCACTCCACTTTCAGAACTCGGCTGGATGAGGCAAGGAGCAGTAAAGAAACAGTATGTTATATGTACGTACCCGGTGTTTTTCTATATATATCATAAAATGTTTAGTTTAGGTGTAGTCGTTTCTTCTTCTTTTTTCATAAAATCATCTGTAACCTTATGCATATCTTGTTTTCTCTGTATTGCTATAATGCAACCCTCTTTCCCGAAAAAAGTACTTAGCGTGTATCAGAGAAAAAGACGAGAAAAAAGAAACGAATTCGGAGGATGAAGTGTAGTGATGGTGGTGGCGGAGTGGAGGAGGGCTTGGAGGGGTGCATTTTCAAGTTGGTCTATTCTTCTTCTTCCTCCTGCATTTACTGCATCGCACACGGCAGGGTTAAGATACCTATGCATACAGAATGAATCCTTGACGTTTAGTGCGGGCAAGGGGAAAAACTGGAATCGGAAGAGAGTAACAATGTAACCTGTTTTTTCTTATTGCATTAAGACTCAAAGGCTCGTTTACCATCATTTCAATAGATACTTTTTGGTGTAAGGATAAATATTTCCTTTCTTTCCCCCGCAAAAGGAATAACGAGAAAAGACGGAGAAGATGAGATCTGTGCGATATTGCACTGTGATTGTGTTTTATTATTATCCTTGCTCCTGGAATAGGTAGGGACGTTTGTCTGCACTAAAAATGTATTTAAAGACGACGATCACAACCATCAATCTGGTGCATTCATTCTCTAATGTTGCTTTCTGGAGATACATACACAATATATACGATTTCCTTGATGTCTTCTTGTCCTTTTCAAATTGCTCACTTAGAGAGTGGTTTTACACTGAACTTGGATTTATTGTCATTTTTTTCTCTCTCTCCAAAACTCGGCTTATTCTGGTATGACCATTTTGTATAAAAACCGACGGAAGGGGGCTGCTGCATGCATTGCGAGAAAATGTTTACATAAAAATCATCAAAGGCAAAACATAAAAGCTGAAAGTATATAATATGAGAAGCTGGAGAACAAGTACAGTTATTGATGTTCATTTTGTCACGGATGGATTCTGAATTTTTCAAGGAAAACTTTGTGGGTGAATACTCTCATTCCCTGAACTTTTGGCACTGACGAGGAACCCGGGAGTGACTGACATATGACAGAAAATACACCCTTTCCATTCCTTAGACTGCTTTTTTGTTCACCACCAGACTCATTCATTCCGCATTCCCCTTACTGAAAGTTGCCCCAACACAACTGTACATTATGTATGGAGCAACATAGTTATCTAAAAGTGAAATATTATGCATCAGCAGGAGACGTACGTACGAAAGTTCAATGGAACAAAAAGTAGAGTAAACTTAGAAAAGGCAAAAAAAGTAGTTAATGGGATGCACACATTCCGTTATCGTAGTTTCCGTTTTAGCTCCCATTGTCATGCATCCCTGCATCCATGTGTTGTACTTGGTAGTTTATTTACTGCACCAGCTTGTGCCACAAATACGGGGACTGGTAGTGTGCATACCGGATATAAGTTCGTTTTTCAAAATGCGTATTCTATAATCATACATTGTGATATACTTTCGGTAAGTAAGTCACTCAAGCTAGGAGGATGCAACTCTAAGGAAAAAGCAATACAAGCTGGGCTGGCTGGGGACCGTAATATTCGTGAAGGCAGAAAGAACCAATAGACATCACTACTAAAACCCTGGCACACCATCTCCATTCCCTACTCGCGCTCACTTTAGGTTTATCTCCGAACCGGACCCATAAAATGAATGCAGTCATCGCAGGGTTGTAAATCTGTTTGGTTTCCCCCTTTTTTCTCATCTTTTCTCCTTGCCTTCCCACTCGATCTTGTCCCCATATTTCACACTTTACACTAACAGAAAAGCAGCATCACATCAAGAGGGTCCTTCCTTTTACTTCAAACGCATTTATGCTGGAGCCCCTATCCAACCTTCTTTTGCTGGAGGGATGTAAACGCGTAGGGGTTAATTCAATATTTCTTCTGTATTTTTTTAGGAATTTGATTTAGAAAGTGAAATGTTTTAATTTTCCATGTGCTCGGCAAGCTTATATTATGTATATTGACACTTTAAATTGGATTTTTGTATATGGGGCAAAACTGGTTTTAAAAATATATAAAAATTGATGTGGGATGGCACAGCTTTGCATGACACTTCCATAATATTCTCGGATTTCGACAATGAGGCACATATTGACTCTGGTTGATCGTCGATAGACGTTATAGCGATGAGGTAAATGTGGAAAATTATAATCAGGATCTAGAATAATGCAGGAACAGGGTGCATGCATACATGCGTATCAAAGGGTATTGACCTTATCTGTAAGGAAAACTGTTTCTAGTAAATAGGAAACTGAAACCATTTCTAAAATAAAAACCAGCATAATCTTATCATCGCACAAGAGGCACTTTTCGCTCCTTCCTTTTAAACCAAAAATATATATCTTCTTGCACAACAAGAAAATATCATTTGTGTAGTTTCCAAAAAAGCCGTGGAAAAAAACTCGGAGAAAAAGTGCAGCCAAGACCGTGAGTAATAAAATTTGCTAAAGGAGAGAAGCCCCCAGCATAAGATCCTAGGCAGGGTGGGAGCATTAAGGATATACCAGTTACTACGTATGTTAAAGGGGATATCCAAATGGAAAATGAGGGAAAGCATGAGGAAAAATGGCGAGAAATAAGTTAAGCTCCCATAAATGCTGGAGAAATCCAGAGTTTTTGTTCACGCAATGGTATTCTTTCCCAATTTTCTCAAGAGCTCATGCATGCACACTGCTGAGGGAAAACAGGAATTACACTTATAATTGTATGACGACGATGATGATGATGATGATCATCATCATCATCATCATCGTTTGGTGTATACGAGAGAATCTGTGAGTTTTTCCGTATACCATGTATTCATTCCGGGGAAATGTATACGTAAAAGTTACCACCGTGTAGGAAGAGTAGCAGTCATGCGAAGGACTTTAGATTAGGAGATGAGTAGAGGAAAAGAGCGGGGAAGTGAAGCCAAGACGAAAGTGAAACCAAGGGCAGACATCATCATTTCACTATCATCATCATTATCATCACCAGAAGTGTGTGTGTAAGCAGGAGAAGAGGATATCCAGAGCGAGGGCGAGCATATAATATGCACATACCATCACCACCATTTTCCTTGTCATCGTCATCATCAACTTGATCAACATCGCTGTGCTGGTGAGAACGGGAGAGAGTATGTATAAATGTTATGAAGTTGAGTTGAGAGGGGCATCATCATCATCTTCATCTCGTTGAGTTTTTTTTCTCTCTCTCCAGTATTAACATTAACCCAGCTCTTTTTGGTTGTCTAGTCGCGTCTAAGCTCACTTTACGCGACCGCATAGTGTCTATTAGGGAAAATCAGCGGATCTGCAAGAGAGATCGAAGCAGACAGAGTAAATTATGAGCGTGGTAGATAGATATGCTTCTCGCTCGCCTCGCACAAGGAGATATAAAATGAGGGCGAAAATAATAATGGTATTTATGTTGCAATATAAATGCATTAAACAGCCATATGCTAAAGCCACTCGCTTGCTGGACGGTTTTCACTCCATTTCTTTCTCTCTCTCTCTATCCCGTTGTTTCTTCTAACGAGGGAAATGCGGGCTTGTGGAACAAAAGGACACAACTGGACAAACACATAAAATTTCACGATTGTCCTCCGAAACCCATTTTTACATTGTAGTATCGTCCACCGCAAAATACTAAAAAGTAAGACGATTTTGGGGTAAGGTAAAGTACTTTGTTCGTGAATTTACACGTCAATCCGCGCTCAACAAAGAATAGAATCTGATGTGCGATTTTGTAATTCTCCAGAGTTAAATACACTGTCCTCTTTTCTCGCGTACCGGCGGTGGCGGCCCTCCAATCTACCCGCCCCGTGTAACAGGAGCAAAGACAAGGGAGAGAATACCATTCTTCTTCCACTTCCAAACTCCTCATCCTCGTTTTCCCCTGATGATTATTATTACCATTACAGTGTGAAATTGCGGGGAAACATGCACTTCATCTTTGGAGTGGTGGTTGGACGGGGGTAGAGGCAAGAGAAAGGAAGCATGCATGCTTGCATGCATCTCTCTCTCTATTCCTAACTATTACATCAAATATTGTATATCCTATAGAACTTGGTGGCCTGTGCTCAAGAGTATCATGGACTTTTCAAGTAGAACAAATCATTGTGCGGGGTCCTCTCTCCGCTGGCAAAACTTTCATATCCTACCATCCGATCCGCAGAGAGTGCGAGAGAGAGAGAGAGAGAAAGCATGAGGAAGGCTGTTGCTCTCCTGGTTGGCGTTCCTTCCCACTGGTTTTCTTAAACTAAGCAGCCCCTTCTGTATTCATACGTTTACTCCCATAAAGCATTGTATCTTCTTTCCAGATGCTTCCCCGTCATACCCCCTTCCGCGTTTTGGAGAAAAAAGATATCAATTTTTTCATCCAGACTAAAAATTTTCACGTGTTTTCCTCTCTTTCCCTTCAATACTCACTTAAACGCAGCGAACACAGTATATATATTTGTGGAAAATAGCAAAATATATATGGCAAAAATAGTAATATACGGATGCTGAATGCGGAATCATGAATGCATGCATGCAATGACCATGATGATCCCGCTTTTCTTGAATTGTAATGCACCATTATTGTGTATATCTCGCATAGAGATCTACACTTTTTTCCTTATTTCAATGCTCCAGCCAGCCTCCAAGTGAAATGGGTATTGAGCTTTTCTCCATTCAAACGTCCTCTGTGCTGCTATCCTTAAGTAATGTTCGTGTACACACATAAGTTCCTCTTATATATACTGTCTTCCTCTACATCACCTCACGCAGCAGTGTGTAAAAGGCAAGGTTAGATAGTTTTGCATTTGAGGAGGGAAAAAAGGTCACATCATCTATATCTATTTTTCCCTGCTGTGAACTTAAAAGAGGAGATTGAGACTCTGTCGGAGTATCGGGAATCACGCCATTCCTCCCTCTTTCTCTCTGTCCCTTTTACAAGTTTTTCTTGTCTGCCACTTGCTGCTTTTTTAGCTGTTGCTCGTTGATAGCAAAGGAGACTGTGATAGGGTGGGAGAGGGAGTACGGTACGGTGGTAGCTTGCATACAAAGAATACTTTAAGCTTGTGTGAGAGCAGTCCAGATATCCATACTTTTCTTTTCAGTTTTCCAGCCTTTTTCTCATGAAACAGTAAAAAGAGAATAGATAAGGGAGTGGGGCGGGCGACAGTGGAAAGTGTGTATTGGAGAAAACTATGTGGAAAAGTAACATTGAAATCCTGCTTGCTTTACCTCTTATATTTGTTTTTCCTTCCCCTGATCAGATGAGACACTAACCCTCCCAATGAATTTATTTTCTCCAGTCGAATTATGTACTTATGGATGAGTTTCAAGAAAAAAAGTGTAGAGTAGAGATTCTCTACAGATGTATTGAATGCATTTTGATGGTCTTTTTTCCCAAGAATATCTCAAGGTTTTTTTTTCTTTCTTGGTCTCCCTCTGCCCCGGGGTTAGAATTGCTTTTAACGGATTTGATCCGGAAAGCAGCACGGAGCTTGACTCGCACAAATGTACGCACAGCAGCAGATTTGGTGATGGGATATAGGGAATCAAATAGTAGTGGGATATACGTACAGGAACATACTCTCTGTATATATATGTCTATTATATCAATTTACTCTTTCTCCCAGAATCACTGTTCATTCTTTCGTGTTTTTCCTCCTTTGAGTATTCCTTCTCTCTGCATATAGCCGTGCCGTGCCAAGGTTGACAATTTTCCTTGTGAGACATTCACACTGGAGCATAGTGGAGTCCTTAGCAAAGACCAGTTTTTGTCCTCGACGACGTACAGAATGCAATCCGTTTGTCTTCTAGGTCGATGTTCGGCGTAAATAGAAAGTCCGAGAAATAAAAAACAAGTAGGTGAGTCAACACATTTGTGCAAAGTGTGCTTTATCTTATTAGAGGCACTACCTATGCAGCAAAAGTCTTGGATTTTTTCCCTAACCTTGTTGTACCGCCCTCTTTCACTGGTCACATTGCCTGCTCTCTCCAAGGGTCCACTAAAATTGCTTTATTATTGAAGGAGAAAAATAGTGCAAATAAAGTTTACAGCAGCGGAAGCTGTATATTGTTCCCCTTATTGGAAGATTGGGCCAGGGTCCTATTCCACCACTCAACACTTGAATTGTGCAAGCATATTTCTAAATATTACATGCCTAATGGGGACCATATATATGTAGATACCTATATGCATGTAGAGTTTTTAACCTATGAATAAAAAATGTGGTATATTAGTTTCGTCCCTTGTTTTACGAGAAAAAGGTGTAACGGTTTTTTGGGGGTAATAATGCAACACGCTCCAATCTTTTCTTCATGTAGGCCAGACCATGAACTGGGGATTCGTCGGTGTTAAGTTTTTTTTTCTTCTTCGTTTTCTAGCACCGTGTCCTCGCGACACGTCCCGTTTCTACTTGTTCACTTCATAAATAGTCATGGACTATACAAACGTGTATGGAGGTCCCATGTATATAAAATCCCTATTAAAGTCGTGTGTTGCTGCTGGCCTTATCCACCACCATCCATGCACGCCTCCGCCCTGGTCATTTTGACTTGACCATCTTGTTTAGTCATGTTGGATAAAGAAGAAGAAGAAGAAGGTTATGCTTCAAGGAACTATTCTTGTCCCATAGCGTCTCAGAATTTTAGCTTACACGTAGAAAACAAATGCCAATGTCCTTTTCAAGCTGGTACGTACGTATGTACGTGTGGTCGAATAATATTCCCTTTTCTTGAAAAGGTTCGAGTGAAGTCTCGTCCGCACATTGTATCCATGTATATACTTTTACTTACTTAGTTCCTTTTTATAAAGTGAATATCAATAAATTGCCTTGCAGTTTGGGGGAGACTCGTGTGAAGGAGGAAAAGTTGTTGTTGTTGGTGTAGTCATCATCAACACGATATATTTTTTTTTACAGTTATACACTATGAACTTTAGTCGGGCTGGAGTTGGGCTTCCCATTTTTCCATGAAAGACACGTACATACCTATTTTTCCACCAAAATGGATCAGCAGCAAGCCTGTGAATGCGTTTCTTCCAGCTGCATCCTCGTCGTTGATAAACTACTATATAGGTTCCATCCAGTATGTATCCGAAAAATGTTTTTAAAGAAAAGCATCTCCGTTTGCTCGTTCTTTATTTTCAAGGGTTGTTCAGCCCCGCTTGTGCTCAAAATATTGCCTGGAATCTTGAGCAGATACGGCTCTCTGGCTGGCGTGAACAAGCTTTTGCTCGCTTGCGTTTCAGCTGTTAGGCAATTGATGTTGATGGTGCTATCATGATGTCATCTTTTCATTCCTTTACTAGGGCACAGTCACCAGAGCAGACGATGTGTAAAAACGTAAACTTGACCAGCTTCCTCAATTTTATGTATATATGCTTTGCTTTTCTTCGTCACTGGAATAGAATGCCGTAGTTGTAGTTTAGAATGTACTTCGTCTCCAGATGCATACCGTGTTGCGTCAATGGCCTAGAATTATTTTCTAAACAACTTCCTTATTCCTTTCCATAAAAATCGAAACTTGTGAGGTAGAGGAAAATGGGAAGTAGTCTTGACTGCTTCCCTGGATGCTCCTGGAAGAACAGGCCAACGAAGGCAACGACTCTTATTTGGACGCATCCCAAAAATCCACGTAAATATAAATAACATTGGCTTACGTTGTTTTCTTCTCTCCTCGTGATGATATACCGTGAAAACGCAGCAAGCGGGAGTCACTCAGGCAGTCATTTTCTTAAGGAATGTGGTGCTCTCCAAGAATAAACAGTAAAATGGTCTGGGTACATATGTTTTGTTAGGAAAAGTAGGTACATAAAGATTGTCACTGTCTTGTCTTACTTTTGTGTGTGTTGTCGCTTTCCCCCTTCTCGCGCGTCGCGTCTTTCACGGGGGGAGAGAGAGAGAGAGAAGAGGGTATAAGATGCAGTGTTCGCCTTTTCCGTAGTAGACACTGATCCATCCATGTTCATCGGTCTCTCAAGGGGTCTGCTTGCTCCATGCTTCTTCTTCTTGAGAACATCACATCACACAATGTTACACATGTCATTATTACAAAGGCTGGTTGAAACTCTTGTGTTATTCTTTCTCAGTCAGTAGTCAGTCAGTACTCGATTTTATGTTATGCACATAAATGTGCATATCTATAGGCGAAAATAAATGTACTTATGTGTACAGGAAAGCAGAAGAAAGGCGGAAGGAAGACGCTGCTTTAACAACTTGAGTAGTAGTAGTAGTAGTGTTGTTGCTAGTGTGAGTAAACCGAGTTAGGGGTTAGAAAGAAATCTTTATTTCACTCTTTTGACTTTCAAAGCTCGATGGTGAGGAACGTGTGATTTATGATGGTGGAAATTCGCTCAGTTTTTATTTTCATAGGGTTGTTTTTCTCTTACTTTGTCCTTCTTCTATGAACAACTTTTTTCCCTGGGTAGCCACTGCAGCAAAAAAAGAATCTGACGTTGTTGCACTTTCCGAAGATACGAGAATATACAAGCCAAAAAGTCATTGATTGAAAATCTGTTATACCAGTAAGCGCATGAATTGAGTTGATGAAATGCAAAACATGGTTAGGTTTACAAAATGTGGCCATTTCAAAGCCACTGTGAATTTGTGGCTGCTTATGAACTTGAACATAGGTTATTACTATTTTCCTCTGGGTTGTATTGTGGTTGTATAATAGTAAGGGATATTAACATTAAGTAATGGATAATGTAGCAGTTTAGGTTGTCAGTATCCAATAGTCCAATAATCCAAACATTTATCGATATCTGAAATTTTCCCCTGCGAGAAACTATTGATTCGTCTACTTTGAAAAATATATTCATCGACTCTCTTAAACGTCACCCTCTTTCTCTGAGAGTCGTTTACTAACATTTAAATTGAATCTTGGCCATATAGCCGCTTGTAATAAGGGGGTTGAAACAGTCGTAAAAAAGTTTAGGTGTAAAAACTCCGAGAGGATGCAGTGAAAGCACAAGTATATTCTGTAAGAAGGGCAAGCGAAATAGGGTGTAATGGCACATGTAGAACTGCCTAATCAGGTAACGACCGCTGCGAGTTGAGTTGTTAAAATGGTGCTTATACTCACATCACAAACATGTCTTTTTAGAATAGCCATCAGCCTACGTAGGTATATATCCTTGTGGGTTGTGCGTGTGGAAAAACCACTTGCAGATTGCAGACACTGCAGCAAGCTAATCAAAATCATTGTCACTCACTCAATGTGGCTTTCGGAATGTTATCCCCTCCACACTTTACTACACTCACATTGCAGCTTTTTCTCTTTGCGTGTCGTTAAGAAAAGTCCTTCTTGAATAGTGCTCGTTATGACATTTATTTGTCCCATTGAGAGTTGATGTGCTGAGTTGTTTGCCAATAAAACGTCAACCTGCCACGCTACACCTAAAAAGTCTCACGAACCACCCATGAACAGAAAGTATTGGTGGTGTGGTTGTGTTGCGCCCGTGCCCAGGTACTTCGCCTCTGAACAGAAAGTGACTTTCATATTGTATATAACTGGGGAAAGTGGTTGTTCGCTTTGGCAAAGATGCTCACCACCACTAAAAAGAATATAACTTTAGAAAAATGCTGGGTTCTATTGGGAGGAAAAGGTTGAATTTAAAGAAAAACGTCTTGCTAAAAGAGTTTTATTGAGGTATTTTGATGAAAAATATTTGCGATGTACGTTATGAAATGAAATGCGCTTTTAATTGAACGCCGATAAATTAAAATCTTGAATCACCTTGAGTAGTAACTCATGCAGGTCGGTCAGTTTTCCAACAAGTTCAATGGTGTAATGTTGTTTTAGTGGTTAATAAAGGTGCTACTTTCCTTATTGTCCATTGTTCTACCAATCATTTGAAAATTGCAAATATGATAATTTTATAGGAAGTAAAAATTGAGTGAACGATATTTTTTAAAAATGATTGTTTTATTCAAACAAGGGGTAGAGAGCAAGGAAAGAGAGACACGGTTATTGAATGGTTGATCGCATGATCGCGGTACGCGCAGTTGAATTAGATTATGATTGCAAAGAATTTCATGTGTTCATTTCACACTTGCCTCTCATCTCGCCCGAATGTCGACTTTTTTTTCGCCCCCTTTTTCAAGCCAAAATCTCTGGAAAACTGTCTCTGACATGGTTAAGCAGATGTCAAAAGGGTTTTCCATACAATCATCTCACATGGTGTGAAACCTGAATGATGGTTAAAGACTCCTAAAACCCCAGACGATAAAAAGCGACGCAGACTTCCGCTACAATTACATTGAGCCAAAGGGAGCTGAAACCCAAATTGAAAGTGAAAACAACATGAACATGACAAAAAGCTGTGGAATGTCTTTTCCCAGGTTATCGAAAATCACCCTGGGCGGTCTGACCTGTTCACTAGAATAGACAAATCCAATTTGCATGTGTAGTCACAATGTTTTTGTGCTTTGGTAAAAGTATACGGAGGGAGACGTAACACTGGATTTCTCTCCGCATATATGTATCAGTTATATGCTTAAATCTGTCGTTGGTAGAATCGACAGTAGTGCATATTGTGGTTGACTATAAAATTATAATACTTTCAAGTCCATCCATTTTTAGATTTGCAAAAATCCGCTTTTCCTGGAACTAACTTTCATTTCCAGTACTTTAATCCTATCCCCTCGTTTTTTATAAGGGTAAAACATGCACGTGTACTAATGATGAGTCGAACGAAGGAGTTGGTGACTGCAATAGACGTTTCTACATTCAAATCATTTATCCCAAACTCATTGGTCATTGGATGTGATAAACAAAATGTTCTAAACGAAGGAACTTTTTGACAGTCACAACTATTTGTAGTTTTTCCATTTGGTTATATTCTGAGAAAGAGGATAGTGTAAAGCGAAGGAAGATTGTTCACGCCGACAAGTAATGAATTGAATTTTTCTCCCACGCCACGCTTTGGAATGTATTTGACACACAAAGTGATGAACTGCTTTACAGGTAGCGTGAGTGATCTCCTACTACGCAGTTCTTCAGTTTTCACTGATTTGATTTAAATCAAAAAGTCAAAGAATTAAAGATAAAAGGAGTTGTAAATAAAAAAAAACTTTCCTATTTTTAGAGAGTCACATGCTACACGCTCATATGTACACTAAATATGAAATAGATTGAACTTGAGCAAAAATCAAGACAAACACATTAATCTAGTAAAGTGAGCATGCCTGCATGTTCAAGGTCGACAATGTATGACATCAAACATGCTGTGTGGTACGTATGTAGTTCCTAACGTCCGTAATATGCACATGCAGTCAAATAACTATTATTTTCACCATCCGTCCGTACAAACTACATACGCTTTATGGCAATTGCTTTGAATTTTATTTGCATTATCATCAAAACATGAGTGTTTACCCTGCTCACAAGAGAGAAAAAAACGACAAGAGCATAAAGAGCATCCGTATTTGTAAAGTTGAGGAAGTGATGGTCTGTTGGCTGCAAAGTGATATTGAAGATGCACCCTAAAGAAGGTCTAATATGTTTTCTCTTTTAACGAAAAGAACGACACGAGGAGCAAGTTGAAAATAGAAATGTAAATGGGATGGGAAAACAAGGGCAGGGCATAAAGCAACTTGTAAGAAAATAGAACAGCACCATAATCATGTCATACACAAAGTATTACACACTGTATATATGAACTTAAACTCCCATCCCCGCTCAACTTTTTCCATTTCCCAATGCTCCTCTGCGATGCCACTTCTCATGTACTGCAAGGTCTCTCGACAGCAGCCCTGTGAAACTACGCAAGAAGAGAGGTCGACTCAAGTAATCGCAAAAGCAACAGCGGCATCATCATCATCATAGCAAATAGCAACCCCTCAAGAAGTAAAGAACTGGATGGGATGATGATGATGATGACGACGACGATGTTGATGAGAAATACAGCGGACAAGACAAAGTCAAGCTTGTTTATAGTTGAATGAGATCTAAGTAAATGTGGAAGGAGGCACAGAGGCTCTCTCTCCACGGTTGTGAGTAAGAGTGAGTAATGTAAGTGGAACAGAGGGAGAAAGAGGGAAAACGTGGAGGTAGGCTTTGCTTTTGCATGTGGAACTCGACGGAATGCTCTTGTGTTTTGTCTACTGACTTCATGCTTGCTTGCATGGAAGAATGAGCCGAAAAAAGAACTTTTTCGTATGAATTTAATAATACTATATTATAACATCATCATATCATCATGACCATGTCATGCTGGCTTTAAGGCAATGTAATGTACTCAGAGCGAGAGAGAGAGAGAGAGATGCCACGCCAGTGCAATATTATAATAGAGAACGTAACAACAAGAAGACATCAAGTATGTAAGTAAGCAAGAGGAACAAAACGCAGGGATCAGAGAAGCCGGGGTAGACTTCGTACCCAAGGGAGTCATATTTGCAGCTTCTCATTATGAAGATACGCAGGATGAAATTGTCTATTGAGTGCGAGTTGCTCACTTGTTTCTCTCCTTTCCTTACCCAGGACAAGAGCTACACTTTCTTCTTCGTCTCTTCTTTTTTTCTTCCCCTTTTTATTTCTTTGCATCGCTTCGTCTTCCTTACATTTCCAGCCTCCGCTCACTCGGCTTGTTTGTTGTTGTGTCTATGAGGAGAAGTGAAAAATATGAGAGTAGTGAAACTGGTAATGGATGGAGGGACGGATGGTACATGAAAGTGTAAATAGGAGACGTACCTATATATGTTGGTATGTACACATATCTTTCGGCAATAACTACAAATATCTTGAGAGATGAACATGACATTTAGTAAACAAACAAGAGTGGAGAGAGAGAGAGAGAGAGAGAGAGAAAAAAGCCGGGCAGCCCTTTGAGGCATTTGGGAGACCACGTTTTGGGTTCAGGGAAGGTATGTGATGGTGATGATGCGATGGGTGGAATGTGGTGATAGAAGTTACATGTATGGTCCATATGGATTAATAGCTAGGAAGTAGAAGTAGACTTCTTGAAGCTTCTGAAAGCTAGAATTGTGTAATTTGAAATGAGAGAACATTGCGATACACGTTACGCCCACATCAGTCCTCCGAATGACGATTTTTTGTAGGAACTTCGAGGAATTGTGTACTCATGTTGAACTGAATATATAGGGATTGCATTAATGGGAAAAATGTGGTAATAAGTACACATGCCTGACACAGTTTCTGATAGCTTGGCGTAGCTGAAAGGAACAGGGCTAAATGAAAAAATATGTTTTGAATTAGTTAGCAAATAACGTACTTAGTAGAAGATGTAGGCGTCACAAGGACGTTGACAAACATTCCCGTTCTTGACCCAACTTGATGAAAATAGAAACAGAAAGTAATTAATTGCATAGGATGCTTAGATGACTGGTGTCACCAGCAAGAGTCACCAGAAGAAATTCCACGCGTTACACCGTTTCGGAAAACCGTTCATTTACAGATTTGCATATTATTAGCTAATATAACCTGCACACAGTTCCTGCTTACGTCACAATCGCTTCGAAATTAAAAAAAACTTTGCAACCTTGACTTGTTGAGAAATTGTGAGCTAACAACCTCAACGTGGTATATGAAACACCGTTTCGAGGTTAAAAACTTTAAACAAAACAATTCCAAAATAAACTTTTTGTTTTCCAGGAAATACCTCACTTGTACCATAAAAACTGCAATAAAGTACGCATTTTTGGTGTGAACCTTGCAGTAGAGAAAGCAAAAAATCTTTTTGCTCCTTGGCATCCCCAGAACGAAAGGGGAGGATTCCGCCAACCAAAATACCGCGTGTTATATGGTATCCTCGTAAAAGCAACCTGTGAGTGAAGGCAAACCAGTAATAAGTTTTTTCTTCACCCGTCCGTAGTTAGTACCCCTTGCCTTTCCTAACTTTCCGTTCCCAATCAGCATGATTCCGTAATGGAACAACTTTTCTCACTTTCTCACTCACTACACGAAATAGATACGCAATTTGAAAAACTTTTAAGTAAAAAATCGTGTTTTTGCCCCAATATTGCTCCTCGGTTTGATTAAACTTAATTTTCACGTCTTGACAAATTTTGAGTCATGCATATCCTATATATATATATAAAAACCTCCACGTTCAATTTCAATGAATCCCAATCGGTTTTTTGTTTGTTCTTCAGGAATGATAACAGATTGTGCGTGTCGACTGTGTAAAGTTCCTTAAACTACCCACCGCCACCCCCCGAAATATTCCAAAACATATATTCATGATGCATAATGGCCATGAATTTTATAACTTATCTTGTTCGTATTATTATCCATTATATATTCATGTGCATCCCCGTGCAAGCAACCCTGTTTATTCAGCGTATTCAAGTAATTCTAGTAGTCGAGCATCTTCCCAAAAGTTGTTAAATTGTATTCTTCTTCCATGTATTCATAATATATGGGTTATGCAGTAGTGCACTGCAGCAGTCATTGATGTCATTGTCATGCATTTAGATATCCATTTTATGCCCGTTGCCTTCGCACAATAGCGGCGTGCACTTGGTACGACGATGGAGGAACATTTTTTTCATATTCCAAGCCAGGAACGAAATGCAATGGAAACGTACGTCGCTCTAGGTTGTGATCATCTCATTGCTGTCGCCACAAGACAAAGTTTACTTTAAAAGTGAGCTTTGCTCATTCACTCATGGAGACTTCTTTTCTCAGGACATATTTTGTCATCTCTCCAGAGAATACTTTACTTGTGCTTGCATACCCAGTTTGTATTCACATTGCACTACAGCAGCGTATTAACTAACTTTCTCGGGCTTCACAAGCAAGGCCTCTGTCAGTGTACGGACGGGGTTGAGGGTACGCAGCTCTTCTGACAAGTCCTCTCAATCGTATCATCTGGAAAATATGTACATAAACGCATGCATTATGCGTAAAAGTCGTTTTTGTAGAGGAGTTCCAGCAACTTTTATTATTCCGTTAGACTGCACATTTCGTCCTAGGCACATCCCAGTCAACCAGGGTGAGCAACGGGAGCAATATTATGATGATATGATGATGATGATAATAGGGAGGTTTGCTGATGATGTCTTTGATGTAATGTAATGTAACTTTTATGCCCTGGCTGCTCAACTTCATTCATGGCGGCCGCGGCCATTCACTTCTACTGCAGTTTTAGTTGAACTAAATAAGAAAAGTGCAATGCTACAACAAAAAGTCGTCGTGAGCGAGAAGGGTTGCATTTTCAAACTAACTTTTGCACTCCGTTTTTTTATCAATGAAACTAAAAACTAGTCCTCCTTGTGTTGGCGGCACTGTTACGCATTTTCATAATAATGAATATAGCATTATTTAAAAATTCTCGTCCATACAACACGCCTCAACCCCGGGTTTCCATTATTACCCCTTGAACAACGGTGAATTTAAATTCTCAAAGGATGTATGTACTTATTTATCCATATCGCGACTCTTCTGAACAAAACTTTTTCCCCAGAAGAATCTATATATTAGGTATGCATAATGCTACGCAATGTCATGCCTCTGCACAAAAACACTAAATAGCACACTTTATTACAGCAAGATAACATTTTTTACAAAAAAAAGGTTAAGCCCATGTTCCATCCCCGTTGTCTGCCTCCTCGTTTGTTCCCTCTTTCTTATGGCTGTCCCTATGGGACATGATGTTTTAAATATTATAAGAATGCAAGTTTGCTCCCAGTAGGAAAAAAAAGTGATGCAGAAAAAATAAGGCAATTTTAATCCCCTTTCCTTTTCCACCCCTCCTGGCTGCATAATGCCTGTGTACTTTGTTCTTATTTCTACCAGAATATTTTAGGATGGTTACGTTACGTATAACGGTGAATTCATTCCGTGCGTGGACTGTACCGCAGAAAACAATCAGGTTCTAGAATCTATAAATACATATATATACTGGATACATAATAGGTAAAAATGACGCTAGTCAAATACCAAACTCAAATTCTTTTTCCTCGGGGTTTGTTGTAGCAAACAATTGCTGCTGACCTGTGCTGTTGTGTAGCACGACGCCTCCCCTCTCATAGCATAGCATGGAACATTGGTTATAAAATCACTCGAACCTAACCTTTAACGAGGAAAAGGTAACTGTTCCTACTTAAATGTATATCTCCCTCTCTTCTCTACTCATGCAATTTAACCGGAAATGGATTATTAAAATTTCAAACTTCCATATTCTTCTATGCACATATACTTACTTGTTTGTGGTGGTACTTGTAGATGTGAACAAGACGAGAGGGATCGCATTTTTAGCTGTAATGCATACTATATTGAAGAGGGAAACGGCGTTTTTCAAACCTATTATGATTATATTATGCATGTAATCGTTCGTTTTTTCTGGGGTGTTCCCAAGCAGGATGCACGGTTGACTTCTGGTTGGATTCTTGGTATAACTGTAGAGAGAAAATGTGCCATTTAAGTAAGAAGTAGTAACAGACACATTTATAGGCGGGTGGTGTTTCCTCCTTTCCCTTATTATTGCTCAAAATACCTCTTCCTTTTTCTTTTTTATCTATGCTCACTCACTCACTGAATATCTTGTTTGCATGCATATGAATAGAATATGTATATATATCCATATCATTTATTAACATTTACGGAACATTATGTGAGTACTTCTGTATTTTAAAAGTCCAATTTCCTATTTTTTCTTGGGGGAAAGGGTTTTTTCCAAGGTGGAAGAATGCAGTTGGAAGTGAAAGTAAGGGAGGGGAATATGCAGTTATACTTTCACCATTTCTGACATGTCATGAGACCTTTCTATATTGGATATAGCTAATGGCTTTTTTTCAAGCATTTTTTGAGATATATCCTAAAAGAATGGTTCTCTTTTCCAGCCACTAGTGACCTTTTATTGCCTTTTTGGGACAAATTTCAAAGTTTTATGTGTTTTTGACAGAGTCAATGGCTGACTCTATGATCACACTGAAGGGCTGCATATGAACTCCTCAACAGGAACAGAAAGGAACAGGAAAGTGTACTCAGAACAAATATCTAGGTGGGAAAATGGAGACGAATATTATTATTTTAGTTTGGAGGATGAGTTATGAGTTTTAAAAAGGATTTTCAGAACACAAAAAGCACTTTCTTTTCAGAACATTTTTTTTTCCTCAAGAGGAGGATACATTACGCGCATTACAAATGTGCTTAAGAGTTGGATAGATGGATTTTCTGGGGAGTTGTGACCACTTTACGATTTTATACACACCTTTATGTCCCTTCTGCTGTGTTGTGACACAGTTAAAAGCATTTCTTTTAAGAGAAAGTAATGTCGAATTGTGAGTCATTTCGTATTAACGATGTTGTCAAACGTTAGTCAAAACGTAAGACCGTCATGATTGTTTTCATGGATTATTACCACAAAATTTTATTTTTACAGCTTGAAATAAGTTAATTGCGTTGGGTTTGACGAGCCAAACTGGCTTTCTAAAACCTGCCGAATATCCCAAAAGTTAATTTTTTTCGTAAAAATCAATTTACTTTCACATTCCTATAATAGCAATTTCAATTAAACATGAATGAAAACTGCATATATTTTTTTTTCGTTTAGTAGAAATTCTCAATTCTCCCATCGTAAATCATTATACATGTCGCAATTGGATTTTTCTACTTATACAGTTTGATGGGACAGATGAATGGTGATGAGATCTCAAAGTTAGCAATGCATGACTGTCCTTGAGCTGATTTTGCTACTTACAATTTTGATACATCCAATTTCATTCACATTCAGTATGTGCTTTAAAAATTAAAAGCTGGGAAAACGAGTCGTCTTAAATCAGGATTTTTAAACGTTTTCTGTAAAATGAATACCTACCTAGTATAAAGTTTCTGGTTAGATTAACCTTGTTTGTACGCCTTGTACTTGCCTTGGAAGGAAGCGTAGGGGTGCGTTATTGACATTGGCAGTAGGAAACTATGCTAGAGTTTACGTACGTGTAGGAATTTTTGTAGTGACCAACTATGAATATGGTACATAGATGAGCAAATGGGTAACAATATACCATAAGTAAAAATGTTTATCTAGTAGATATATTCCATCGTCGAACAAAAGTCCATCCCACAAACCTGTTGAGAGAAAAGAAACATCATTAAAACTACCTGCAGTTTCGAGACGGGACTTACAAGCGTCCTCGCAATCTCAACAAGAGCTTTTACAAAAGGGGTGACTTAAGTGTGTAGACCTTTTTCAACTCCACTTCAACGTCAACTCATTCAACTGCAACTGGTACAACTTTCAGCAGTCATGGACCCCCTTCCAAGACTCCTCCTGAAAGTTCAAAAAAGTATATATTTTATAAGACATGTCATTATGTGGCTACGTACGTACTTGAAAACTTCCCATTACGAAATGCCCTCATCTGACCAGACTCATTTCATCTGAATTCATTCAAATGAAATGCAAACATGAATACCTACATTACACAACATTTTCTTAAAAGTAGGCTTGACATGAAGAGATGGCAATTATACAAGTTCAAAATGTCAATGGGATGCTGCTGGTACTTTCACAAACGTGGTTCTTCCCTTTTTGTGTGCGGATTTAAATGCTTATACATATATTTATATTGTGTACAGATGGAGCAGTGTGTTGGCTTCAAACCAACTGGATCCCATTTCCTTTTGCCTATTTTGTCGCCAGTACAAAACGCACTTTTTACTGAGCAAGAAGAAAAATTCATATGAGCATGCCTGTTGCTGCATGGTCGTGTATCCAATTCCCAACACTAATCGGAGGACTCGATTAAAAACAGGAAACACATAGGAAGTAAAACTTCTTTTTTTTTTTTTAAATAGTACAAATCAAATACTTTTTTTGTGACTTGTCGTTCAATGAAAAATGATTAATATAAAATCGAAGTGTAAGTTACACTATGACCCTTATCCCTCTAGTCTTTCTACATGGATGGTGCTGTGTTCCACGGAAAACTTTAATTTTAAAGCATTGGAAGAAGGACGTGTGCTGAAGGGAAAACGTGAAAAGCGAACAATTTTTCCCCTTCCTTCTTTCATGAACAAACTGTCATGTTGTCCTGAAGAAAACCATAATTCATAACGTCAATTTCTGTAGCTGCCCCCGTTTTCTTTTCATTCACATATTTTTTACATGTATATGCATACCAGTAGTAAAATCCCTTGTTCCGTCGTTCCTTTTTTACCGGTTTTCATTTTGACAACACTCCCACTCCAAAAACACTCACCCCATCCATGCAATACCCTGGATAAATCCACGGTGGAAGTAAGTTGAGCGTACTCCATAAGGGACAAATGATTATACGGAAGAAATGAGCAGGGGAAGAGACTAAGAAAACTATACATACCATGTGTGCATATGCGGCTATATATTTTTTTCTACCCATTTGGTTATTTAAACTATTAGACAAAGCCAGCTGAAAGTAGTATTTTGACTGCATTCCGCGATAAGGCATGCATGCCCTAATGCTATTCTCTACTTTTACTATTTTAAGCCTGGCGGAATAACTGCTATTGACAGGATTTGGAATTGGTTGGTCGTGTGTCGACAAAATGGAGAAAAGTTCGTTAGCCAAAATCATTCCGCTATGTGCCACACAATCCTCGATATTTTCTCGAAATTCGAGAGATGCAAACACACGGAAATGTACAGATCCGTATAAAATCCAGGTTTTATTGCAATCCCATGGCACAAAGGCGGATTTCTGGTGTACCTATATATGCAGAACCACGTTACGTTATGTAACAGTATTCCGTATGATTCGTGTTTATTTATCACTGCTTTTGTACTTACCTATCCATCCATTTTCCCAATTTGGGTTGTAAAAGCAGGAGCGAAACATGGCTAGCTCATTTGTTCCTTTCTCCCTTTCAGACTTGGCTTCATTCGAATCTAGCACGGAAGTAAATATAAACCATGTGCGGAGACCAGGCAGACAATGCTCCAGTCAATATTACAACTTTGAAATCGTACGTACGTACGTACTCAGGCTATTCACACGGTTATATCAAGCCATCCATCCATCCCCTAAACGGAGGAAACTCCGTATCTGACTTGATGTTCTACATATACAATCCCATTCTTTGTGTGGCATGTCATGTCATTCTCCGAGGATGTAGTGTAGTGGTGGCTTCACACAGCAGTGCAACAAGAAGAACAAGGAGCAAAACCAACATCCGACTTGAGTTGAGAACAATAAGTAACAAAACAGTGAAATCAATCAACGACACTTTCTATACAATATTTACACACGAGGATGCAGTTGTTGTCGTTTACAAATCGGTAGGAGGTGAAAGTATAATAGGAAGGAAAAGGGTGTGCACCCTTATGAAATGTACAAACTCATATAGCGCCGCACCACACCACACCGCCGCTTTTCCTTGGAATGTTCTCCATGAAACTAATACCTTTCCAAAGGATCCAATTCTTTTCGGGCCAATGTCACTATTTCTACAAGAAAATCGCACTGGATTAGAGGCTGGAGTATATACTAGTGTAACTTATGTGTTAACACTTATTAGCTGGGATTCCCTCTCACAACGACGACTTAAGACAGGTTTCTATACTTTCTCTATCGGGGGGACTGGATGTTTCCAAGCTGAGTGTGCAACTGACTTGGGATAAATTAACAAAACTGGATTTCCGCGCTACGGTTTCGACTCACTTACCTATAACCCCTCATCCTGGCTTGAATAAGCACTAGATTAAATGTCCCGAACGCAAAACAAGTGTAAGGCAAACTGCTCCATGTCACGGTGCACTATATACGCTATCATCACTATGCTGCTGGTGCTGGTGCATTTGGCTGACTTAGCAGACCGTATGAAGCTAATTGTATTAAGAAGCAGATTGGAGAAAGGTTGTCGTCTTTCTAGGTTTCCACCATTCCAGCCGAATCATCGTACAGCGGCCCATGCTACACTGGCCCATGCTACTAATCCAGGAAAACTTTTGTCTTTAACGCTATTTCACATGTGGTCTGCTCTACCTATATATCCTACCGTGTCATAAGAGCGTGCTTGTTCAACTTTCTTTCGGCGTGGGCTAGTTTAGAGGTAGTGCCGAAAACTACAAGTCAAGAAGCTTGTTCAGGTTGTGGGGTGCATTGGGTTGAAACTTCTCGGCGGCATGGACCCAGGATCCCCCCATTCTGTCTCATCCTCCTTTGTCTACTTTATAACCAATTCAATAAGATTCTTCTCCGTAGCTTCGTAGGAGGACATGTTTCTACATACTACATGAAATCGATTATGTATCAGAGAGCTCACCTTAAATCTCTAATGCAACTACGTGTTCCAGTATAAATTCACTTTTCTCAAAATTAGGCGTATATTTGTCCCCTGAATGAGTAAGCTTTCTTTGTTCCAGGACCACCAGGAAGAGGAGGAAGGGAAGTTGTAGTTGTGACTTTTGACACAACAAGTTTCTTTCTCTTTTTCCTGTCCAAAGTTAGAAAACCATTAATATACTTTTCTAACCCCGTTGTCCTTTGAGACTGGTGGAGGAAAACTTTTCCCCTTGAATTGATGGTTATGTCGTGCTCGATTTACAATTGGGGAAAGCGCTACACATTTCTTTGCACCAGCAGCGCCGCAGATTACCTAGTTGAACACAGATGCAGAAGCACAGTATGCTTGCATACTATTTTTCAGTAGCATTTTTATTATTTTTTATTTAGTGTTACATGCAAAGTGAATTTGCACAATTGCAACTTGCAACCTACTTTGCTTGTACACCCTAATTTAAAGTTTATGAAGAATTAGGTATCCACCTGGGTTGAGGCTAATAATAAGGTACACGTACGGTTTAGCGTGTTTTCTCCTCGTCTTGGATTTGTACTCTAGTATTTCCAGTGGCTCAAAATTGCATCTCTTGTATTATTTTCACTTTTTCTCCGGGTTCGAGCTTTTATTTGTACCACATTCGCACCGTGTCCCTTCCACATAAGTAGACAAAAAACTGTAAACTTGGTCGTTACGAGATGTGCAAATGAGAGAAATGCCGACATGCTCCCGCAATATCCCTCTGTTATTCCGCACATTGAAAGCAATTCATTTTAGGGGAATGGTGTTGCTCTGTCGTTTTGTCTCTTCCGCCAGTTTTTCAACACGAGGGAGGGCTTTCAGCCGAAAATAACCATTTCAAAATGGTTCTGGTGCGGGTGACAGTGTCGTGGTATTGAAACAATATCACCGCACTTTCCCGTCACTATTAAAGATGATTACAATTAGTATGTTTTCATTACTTCCGCATCAACGCATTCCCGAACACGTCGGTCTAATTGCAAAAGAAGCGTCAAAGAAAAGGGTTAAGTATTGCTACAGCAGGTAGGAAAATTTGCTATGAGATAATTTAGGTACATGTAATTTCTAGGCTTGTCATTTTTCGGGGAATGGAAGAGTTCAGCAGGTAGGAAAATTTGCTATGAGATAATTTAGGTACATGTAATTTCTAGGCTTGTCATTTTTTGGGGAATGGAAGAGTACACAAAATTGTGAAATGCATCATATTTCTCTTTAATTACGTGAATTGTTTCCGTCTTCTAGACAATTCGGTCGGAGTAACCCATGCATCGTTCCATTTGTTTAAGTATGTGTTTAACATGTCACGAACAATCTTCTTGAGGTCAAAGATTAATCAAACCCCCATTTCCCCTCCAATTTTGTCGACTTTACGTGAATTTTTCATTCTTGATGTCATTGTCCTTGCTGTAGCATAGCAAGGTTGAAAAGTGCTTCTAAAATGTGAAATTATAGCTAAACGACAAACGTCCCAGTATGCATGCTGAAGAAAGTAGTAGTCGCATACCAGCCACCTTATATATTTTTTCTACGTTCTCCAAGTGCTCTGCCTCTGCCTGATACATGTGTTACAGAATGAGTTTCTTTCTTGGAATTTTTTGGCTGACAAATTACGAAATTGTGTACGACAGGCTTTTTCCTCAAGTAAAATGCCCCAGTGAATGCATGTGTGGTTGTTCTCTGAGTGAATGAATAGATGAAGTAGGGATACAAACAGCAGCATATCATACGATTCTCTTCCTCAGAATTCTCAAGTTGAAAAGGGAAAGAGCGATGAAATAAATGTTTGCTTCAGACTGCAAGACAAGTGAGTCCTCTTCGCTCCCAATTTTCCCCCTGCTCTATTCACCCTTTCTTTTACAAATAGCAAACATATCTCTCCAACACTCACTCCCTGGCTTATTGAGTCTTGACACAGTTTAACCTACTTTAGCTAATAAAGACAGATAGACACGGATAAAATTGTCGCAGCAGAACAAGGAAAAATGTTGGAGAAAAGTGCAGGGAGCATTTTAGGACTCTGTTCTGCACAAAGTTTGTAAACCGAAACCCGTTTCCCTTTCCTTGTTCGCACAGCAGGAGAATTAGACTCAAAAAGTGGGTGGAAAAGGAATGGAAATGCATATTGAGCTAATAATGGTACTCTCTTGCCGCCATTGGATGGCATTTTTATACATAACAGCTACTTTCTCTTTTTCTCCTTCTATTTATTCAATAGCATAAATATAGATAGGCGCTCTGTTTTTAGACGTTCCTCAGACTCCGCGACGTGACGCACTTTTTTTGTGTGTTAAGGCTCACCAGCAGACGAAAGTAAATACGGAAATAAGGTGGCTTACTCCCTGCACATTGTACACCTCTTTGTGTATAAAAAATGCAGAAAAGTGCTTAGGGAAAAAAGTTGCCAATATTTGCGGAACACTTAAATAAAAAAAACTGAGAGAAGAAATGTGACAATGTAGATACAAGAGGAAACACGTGGTGTATCTACATATATATATTTTGTCAGTTAACATGCTTTATGTACAAAACTTCATCCTGGTCCTCCACAATTACGGTTCAAATAAGCCTATACCACCACCACACCACGGAGTGCACAATTTATACGGTTGGAGCTCCACAGCACAAAAATGTAGGATAGGATAGCTAAATATGCTGGAATGGGAAAGCACAAGTTTTTTTTTTCGTTAAGCACCGTCATGTCATCGTTTATGTTGTATCGCACGCATAAGGAGAAAGACACAATCACACAATAAATAGGCTTGTCCCTGCTTTCACTTTCCATGGCCATTCTATCCCATAACATTTGTTAACAGCCTAGAAAAACAGACAAACATCAACAAAGGAAGTTTACGGCATGTCGGCAGACAAAATGACATTCACATTTACACCACGATCATAATAATAACATTGTGTGCAGTTATTGTGTGTGGTTGGATACCCTGTAAACTGGCACAGTATTTTTGGTAACTGAATGGGAGCGTATCGTTAAACTGGAGTGCCAGCAGTGTGTTATANAACTGGAGTGCCAGCAGTGTGTTATATACCCTGTCCATGAGTACAGGCTCCTCTCTCTCTCTCTCTCGCGTTTTTACTTTCCTTTTTTTGGTGGATGAGACAAAAACGACGATACACATGCATAAAATGCATGGTGTCTTCTTGTGTGCTACATGTGGCCTGACATGACAGCACTTTGAAAGAAACTCTTCTTTTTTGGAGAAAGATTTTTTTTTAAATACAGAGCGTGTAAAGAGCGTGTAATGTGGTTCATGAAGTTGAGCCTGGTATCAAGTATTTTTTTTATCCCTTTTCATGTATGAATGAAGACGAATATTATGCTGCTGGGTAATAATAATACTTACGCTATACCATCTGGAGCTTTCTTCACTTTCCTCTGGTATTCATGCTGTGACTATAGAAGTGTTGTATCGCACGAGTCCTTCCTTACATGGTGTATTGTTGGTTATGAATGAATAAGGGTTTTTATGTTTGGAAGGACCATAGAATGAGGAGGATACGTTGTAACTGAGCTAGACATTCTTGGTGATCGTGCGATTCTGTAATAGTCTGGTGGTTGCCATTTATTGCGACATGTCATCATTGCTTTGTAGATTTTGGGGACGCAATTACAACGACCAACTCGCATACATACATATATCCCGTATGTTGCAGTTCACTATTTGCATTCGCCCATGTAAAATTGTACACATTTTCAAAGTTTATTTCATAATTTTCACCTGAAAAAGAATCTGAAGGAAACATATAGTGTGGACATACGAATGAGTCCATGTGCAAGCAGAAGAAGAGAATAAATTCAAATTTTAAGTAATAGAAAGTTAAGCAATGTTAAATACAAATGTTTGCAGATGACATTTCTCCAATTTTGCATTCTCTTTGGCCATACATAGCAGTTCTGTAAAAGAAGGACTTCCTGCAACCTCTCCCTGTATGACTCTTAATCTAACAACATTTTGTGCGTGTAATTCCCTTTATTAGTTCTATTAAGAATTCAGGGGACATACAGGTTCAAATATTCCATAAATGATGTAAAAATCTGAAGTGAGAACTAGACAGGCAGGGTATATATCCCGCCGTTTTTGTCGGAGTCAAACTCTTCTTCATTATATTTCTCAATCCTCCCATTAATGTTCATTTTTGTGAAAAGGAAATGAAAAAGAAAATATTTGAAACAGTGAGCAAGAAGAATACTAATTTTTTCACGAAAACTCAATTTCAGTCCCGTTTTTGCTTTGCATTTGCTCAACAAAGTCATCACAAGGTTCAGCAGGATATTTCCCTTTGATGATGCATACAAAGTTTTAAAAGAGACGCTCATACAAAAAGTGACTTACTAAACAAGGAGAAAAAAGAAATGAGGAGAAAATTTCCAACATCAGACAAGCCGAATGTGCCTGATGTAACTTCTCTCGGGGCTATGTGTTGTGTTAGTCACTTCTACTTAGTCTATATATACGGATGTGAAATGGCTCTCAATATTAAAAGCTAATTTTCTTAAAAGTAGACAACCAACAATAAATTTCCATCATGTTTTATAAAAGACTTTTTCTTCGTCTGGAAAGCAGGAATATTTTCTCCATATATACATACCTATACATTCACACAAGGCACTTTTGATTCTGCCATACCTACATGTTTACGGACACAAAAGGCGTACAAGTTTATATACTCATACAATATGCAAAACATGAAGGTATATGTACTCAGGCTGAGCAAAATAAATTTGCTAAAAAAAGGCTTCTTGGAACCATAAATTGCCAATTTTTAAGTAGAATTTGCAATTTAAACTAGTCCACCCAACTATTTGTTGTATGCATATAGGGGCGCTCTAAACAAACACCCACTGTATGCATTAACCACGGGAAATGTAGGTTAGGTAGGTTACTTACCATATCAAAAAACACAGAGGCAGGCGCGTGCGCTGGGACCATTTTTAACACCGTAAGTAAATGAATTTAATAGCTAATCAAATATTTACATGCTCAGCGTTGCATGAAGAAGGTATTTAGTCATACTTGGTTTTTACACAGGTTTATTTCTAAACGGAACAGCCCGCATGTACCTGGTAGGTAAAACAACAATCAGTTAGAGTAGCTTTAATATAAAGATAGTATATGATTCCTAAAGCATACATACGGCGATTGCGATCAAGATAGCACTAACATTTACCTTGGAAGCGTGGGCCATATGGTGAAATCCGTGCTAAAGATGAAAGAAACCATTTTACTTTATGAATCCGACTTACACAAGCAATTGCTTTCGACTAATTGCCCATGTTAATGGTTTCCTTAACGCACGAGCTCCTCGGACTCCCATTGTCCTCAGTTTACGACATTGCACCATAAACGGAGTAACACTACGGCCCGACCCGAGCAATGTGCGTGCAGTTCATCAAGCAAAGTAAACTTTTTCGGTGGGTGGTGTGGTGACTGGTGAGCAGGGTGAGGTAATTGCATCTTGTATTTGAAATAAATTCCGCAAATGGGGAGAGTCCTGTTTGGAACTGGAAAAGGATTTAACTGCCGCTTGTTTTCGTTGGACTTTACTAGCTACGGTGTTATTCCTTCTTTTTTTAAATCACACCTTGTAATTCCTTTCAATTGTGGAAAATTAACTGCGCATTCTGTTTTGTGAACTTAGCATGATTAGTTATGCCCGGCTTTATTGAAATACTAAATCAAGGTTCTTTAAAAAAGTATTGTAGGTTGAAATATGGTGTATAGCATAGCCACTTACAACCACCTAACTTACAGCAGTACCAGCGATGAATACAAAATCAAATTCCGTATTAAAAACGGGAGAGATGCGGTTGCTGTTTGAAAATGGAATTTTTCATCAAATGGGTGGAGGGGGACAAATCTCAACAATATGACCTTTATGACAACATGTCTACAATAACAAATGACACCTTTAGAAACCACATCTACAACCACCATTATTTTCTCTACGCACCCGACACCACACTTACACTTTGCTATCAAGAAGGAAAATTCTTAAATCAAGGACATGCAACATATCACCCAAGAGATCATGTCGGATGAAAAAATACGTAAGTGCGTTGCCCGATGCAATCCACATATGGAGCATTCATGATATTTTTTTTTACGATAGAGCATCTTCTTCCGATCACAAGAAATCTCCAGAGTATATGAAAGTGAGGAAAACTAGTAGAATCCCTTATACGAAGGAAGAAGGTTCGAACCCAACCAGGAAACATTTACGCAATCATACATACACGTTGCGTTGTAGGTTGCAGGGTAAAAAGAAGGAATGGAAACGTGAAAGTAAAAATGAGCAAGCATATATAAGGATAAGAATAAAAGTAGGAGGGAGGGGGAGAAGAGGGAGCAAGAGAGGAAAAATGAACGATTGGTGTAGTGGTGATGGTGAGATGCGACTGTTGAATAAAGATGCATTTTTCTGCTCCCCGTTGAGACTAAAATGGGGGATCCAAAGAAATACGTACAATGTAATGCACCAAAAAGAAACTAAGGAAGGAGGAACCCGTCAGTGCCCAGTGCAGGGTGCAACTCAACGGTCTGAATAGAGCTAGAAGCTGCTGCTGCACGACGAGGGGAAGAAAATAAGGGATTGATGAAAGTATGTGCTGTAGTAGTCCCGTTATTATGATGTGTCCAGTCTACCCAATGCACTGTCAAAGGGGAAAAATTGAGTGTAAAGAGAATAAGAAATTGTAACAAATTGCATAAAATGTCAATTGAGCATTGTACCCTTCTTGGAAATAACATAATCCAATCTGATGCCAATAACGGAGGAGAGCCAATGCAAAAGAGAAAAAAAAATGCTATCGTTCCTAAAGTATGGAAGGCTTCGTTGTTATCGTTTAACCGCCAACATAATATTATGGTTTTGGAATGGGCTGGCCCTTAACACGGCAGAATGTGTTTAAATTTCAATATCTATAATAAATTATAATACATATATAGGGTACAAAACAGTGTCTTCCATTCTCACTTCTTTTCTCGCATACATTAAATTAAAGAGAGAGAGAGAGAAAGAGAGATACACAATTAACCGTATCTCAGCTGTGAAATCACTACACATTCACACTCTCCAGCACATTATTATGACTCCATTCACTCCTCACAGGCTGAGTAAATTTCATTAGACCTCCCCAAACAAAGATAAAACAGGGAAAAGGTAATCCATTGAAAGTAAAAGATGGACGGAAGAAGAGGCTCATTAAATCCTTGCCAAGCACACACTCGCAACATCGTAAAGCACCCTGCAGAGAGAAACGAGAGACATCAGAGGAGGACCAGGAAACAAATAAAAAAACGAGTGGGTTGTAGAAACAAAGTGTATAGCACATATATACGACAACTCCTTAGCAGAAGGCAAGTGCAATTGTGGGCAAATTAACAGAGATTACATGGTTTTCTTAATAGGATCATGGTCGTTTTTACATCAAACTCTTGTTCTTTTTATAGCAGAATTAAAACCTGATGTTACTACAAGCCTACATAAACCAGGAAAAACCTATATTACGGGGAAAGTTTTTTTTTGCAGTAACATTTAAGACGACGTCCAGATGGTTTGTCCAACCCTGGTGGGGTATAAGCACATAGATATATATATATACCTATACCAGATAAACAAGTCGCTGACAAAAAATACGACTACGCTATTGAGTTCAATGTAAATGGCTGAGTTTTTCGCAGAAGGTATGCCGTGCGGTGCGGACTGTCTGTTGCTTTCACTAATGTACCTACGAAAATCGTGTAGGTATGTGTGTGTCCCTTTGTAGACAAACTTGCATCTTTTTCTTTCCACGGAAGTATACTCATGACTTGAATTGAGAGAAAAGGGGACTTCACAAAAGACGGAAAACTTGATTTCCTTGGCTTTTCCCGTGCTTTCATGCTTACTTTTTTCTCCTCTCCCGTCGACACTTTGTCTAGAGAAGAATGACTTGATGTGCTGTATATATATCGCCGAGCGAAGAGTTGATACTGAGGGTAAACTGTGGAAGTAAAAGTGAGACTTTTTTTTTCTTTCTTATTCTTGGAGGATATGATGGGATTGCACAGGTTGGTTAAACTGTTCCCATTTGTACAATATGTTTGCTGAGGATGAAGCGAACTGGGAAAAAGTGAAGAAGGAAATAAATTGCTCTGCATGGAAGGATCAGACAAGTAGTTTTCTCTCCTTTTAACTCTCTTTTAAACGATTTTTCTTGCATCTTTTACTATCCATTCTTCTGTTGAACAAGTGGTGCATTTATACTCACTGTCACTCCAGTATTTACAGTGCAGCAGCAGCAGTGTATATTTATGGAGGATCCTCCATTATTTCATATATATGTACTCCCATTATTCGTGGGATAAGAAGGAGAGTGAATTGCATTGTATGGTCGTTAAATGTCGTATTTAATGGAGTGGAGAAACTAGAGGTCACGACGCTGTGTGTATAGGTGAGTATATGTGGGGAATCTACTTTTATGAGTGTGCGTGTTAGTGCATTATCATACGAGCACGCAGTTTTATTGAGAGCTTCCGATCGGATAAATGCGTATATCGCCGCCGATTTCTTCTATTTATTATTATTTCCAGAGTGCACTACCGATATTTTATTGCATTCTTGGCACATTACATTTTAATTGGTTCTAGGTGGAGGAATTTACGAATCACACTGTTCGAACCGAAAATCTATCCAGATATTAGGAGGAAGGTATCGAGTTATAATTTTAAACGGCGTTGAAATGTGTTATCACGTTTCTCAATTCACCTTTTCTTGTTGCGTATTAAACTTGGATTTTTCTTTAGTCTACTTTCATTATTGATGTTTTGGGGGATTACAGATACAACGTCGCTTGGGCTAAAGTAGGGTTTTCTTGGTCAGCTTTGGAAGGTTGGTGATGACACTCATAGCTTGGAGCAAAGGGTGCTGTTACAACAACTTTGAAAGAGAAAACCTGTTACGCTACATATACTTTACAACGGAATGTTTATACACAAAATATTATGTAACTTACATGTTGTGGGATCACATTGGCTAGCTTTTGTAGCTGTGGAGGGATTAATTCTGCTACACTCAATGCAGATAATTAGAATTGTAAATATTACAAACGATGGGGTCAAAACGAGGAAAACAATTTGAAGTGGTTCCATATTTCCACGGATCAACAGTGTTGGGTCGGCTCAAATGTTACTGCAAAATTCACGGTTGAAACGATTGTAACAAAGCAAACTCTTTTCCATAACCATTATGAACCGTTTCTAAGACTGAACAGAACGCTTGGCTTGATTGATTGAGACTGTATTATACATTATGTACATTATGTTTGAGCGTAATTAGTTTAAGGCAAGGTTTATTGCATTCGAGAACTACAACCGACGGCAGCATTTTCTAAGAATGTTTCTTTACTTGATTAATTATAGTTGACAACATATTTCATATTATCACAGTTTTAATACGATTACTCATTATGCTGACTGCAGACTGGTTTTATGCGTTGACCTTGGCCTTAATGAAGGCTGACTGTCAAAATGTCGTTTGTGGATGTTAAGCTATATTCATGATCAAGCCAATGACATGCCGGTTAACAATAGATTAACGTAACGTTTAAACTCATGAGGAAACATGCAGCTTTGAATGTGCATAATTATAAGATAATTGGCAGATGCAACGAATTAAACCAACCGAATAAGAGGAACATCCGTAAAGATCGTTTTTCCGTTTTCCTTGGCAGACTACTACCCGTCGTACGCTTACACTTATGCAATAAAGTTAACATTGTTCTTCGAAATAACGCATATGACAAGGTAATGAACTTACAATTTGTTGTGTGTATGTCAATGGTAATGAACATGAAAATCATGTTTAGTGAACAATACAAATCCTGTTTTTGTTTGCCAACAGAAGTGCAATAAAGCAGCGTTGATATATACTCGTATACTGTAGGAAATAATGTTTGAATCTCAAGCTTAACTGTTTCTTTTATTTGTGTATTTTTTCAGCTCTCAACCCCGAGCCGAAGTTTGGAGAACCAATACCCAACGTAACAGTTGCTGTTGGACGGGATGCCTCACTGCCGTGCGTTGTAGAGAATTTGGGTCAACACAAGGTAATTTTTTTCTAGATAATCAAAATATTACACACCCTACTAGCTGGAGACCAACACAATTTGATACAAACAAAAAATAATCCCACTTTTAATGTATATACCTATGTTCTGTTCATACGAAGATGAATTGCAGAAAATACGTTCAAGGTCTCCAATTTTGATTACCGTCCTCAAATACATTAACTACAAAGCTACCGTCAGCACACTTAACCAAATTTGATCGCTCTTAAATATAACTCTTGAGATCTGAGATCTCATGTCGCTTTTATTCTAATAACCTAATAATGTTGTAATAATACCAACGCAAATCACACCAGTTGCTCCGAAGCACTTTTCTACTCCTTGGTTTAAGCTTTCAACTGTATATCCCGAATAAAGATGCAACTGAGGAGAGAAAAGATTTCGAATCGAGATTCCTCCTTCCTGCAATGCAGCCCACCACGTACCAGGTCGCACATTCCTATTCTTTTACTTGGCACTCTTGGCAGACACACCAGGAGGGTGAAACGTAGGAGGAAAGTGGTAGGATTATTGCTCGATTAGATATCTTTTCATCCTATCATGGAGCACACTTTCTGGTTTCTCACTCCAAGTTTTATACCATATCAGGGAAGAATTTGGATTGTCTCGACGCATCCATCTGTACCTAATTGTAATAAGCTTTTTCCTCCCACCGAGGCAATCTCTCAAGATTTTTCCCATTTCCTACCTCATTCACCTTTCCGATACTTCATCCCCACTCTCACAATGTGTTTGCGTAGAGATATAACATATAAAAAAATGTTCCATCTTCGGTTTCACTTTGCTGCTCCTTAAACGTGATAATTTGATAGTTATCCTTAGCCACTTTACCGAAACTCAGGCATCACTCAGATGGCCCTGCCTCGGAATAGTTTGCGTTTTTTGGCATTTGGCGCAGGCTTCTTCGTAACAACGCCTTCATGGTTTGGTGACCTGTAACATTGGAAGGAATGTCCACTCCTGCATTTTTTACACCATCATAATCATTATGACAATTTTATTGTCGACTCCAACAGGAATGTTTTTAACTGACTCAATCTTCTTCGGACGTTTTTGGAACAAAAATATGAAAAGAATTTCATACAAGGATTTTTATTCCTCTGGGATTGACTAAACATTATCGCTTCAAGGATATATAGGATAGGATCCCCTTCCAAAGGTACCCGACTTTTTCTTAGCAGACACGTAGGAGGCGCGCATCACAACAGCCAACCGTGTTGTAATGTATAATGCAAGGGGGAAAGGAAGTTTATTTAAATCGCATTGTCACAAATAGAATACAAACAAATAAACAAGTTTTGTCCCAAGTTTAAAACTTTTAAGAAAGAGGCATACAAAGGGAATAAAAACGCAAGTACTTTTTGATAGAAGGGATGGGTGTAGAGCCGAGACACCTTTCACCTCACCTTCCCATATTCAGCGGGATGAGGAGGTACATAGGCGGATACCGTCTAGCGTGGTTTTTACCCCTGCTTCTCATTCTTCCCACGTTCCCCGCATGCATACATATGTAGAAAAGATGTGTTCACCGGAGAAAATGTACAAGTTATACATTTGTACGTGTGGATCATACTCCTGACTTTTTTCTCTCCTTTTCACCCAGGAACACAGAGTGTGTGTCGTTCCATATGGTAAACAACGTAAACTAAATCTATTCAAATGGGCTGAGGAAATAGCTTGAAATTGAGATATATGAGGGGGGTCTACAAGACTCGAATACGAATACAGAATTATAGTTTGGCAGTGTGAGCGTACTACCATCTAATATTATGGTAAATGCTGGTAGTAATGCTGGAATTTGGAATTATATTGGGAAGCCAATACACGCTTGTAAATGTCCTCAAAAATATTATGGTAATCCATTTCCCCTTTAGTTGGGTGTATCATCTTGGGTGGCATGTGCATAACAACTGGTATTCATACGAAAAAAAATCATGTTATAAAGGTGGTTTGTTCGGGGAGAATGAAAATACCAGGAATAGGCCAAGTACCATGTATAATACCACATATAGGAGGCGGAATAAGTGGAATATACTCACTCACGGCAAAGGGGGGTAGTGCACCACATGAAATCTTACTTTGCTCACAGGTTTAACCTGTCTTCGTGCTTTTTCTATCGTACCGTGCCTGTCTCTTGGAATATGATCCACGGTGGGGTTGGGTTGGGGTACATCTTCAAAATCGTAAACCACCAGCCAGGGCACCAGGCACCACCGTCGGTGTGATCTGGGTGTAGTTCTCCGTACACTTTACGTAGGTATTATCAGTTTTCATGCACCCGTAAGCAGTCCTTCTAGCAGGATTTCAGGAAATCGCGCAAAGACGGATTTTGAAATACGGAAATGATATGAAAATGAATCAACAAATTGAGTGGTTCAGAGACGTTCACACAACACAGCCACAAAGAAAATGTGAGAAAATTGGGGAAGCGTACAAGTGTGCTTTATATATTTATACATATTTTATTTATATATACTCTAAGCAATTTGTCATTTCGCTTCGGAAAGTCATATTCAAGGGGAAATAGTTTTCAAACTGGTAACCGCACTGTGGAGCAAGTGCATATTTATCACAACCACCTAAAATCTACTAATCATATATTGTTGTCTTAAATTGATCTGAAACCGGTTCAACTGCCACGGCTCGGCTCCCTCCTCCTCTGCATCCATTTTATTCAGGCTAAGTTTCTCTAGTCAGTAATGACAACGTCGTAAGTCCTGCATACAGGAGAAAACTCTTTTCTCATTAAATTTGATAGTGAATTGGATTGAAGGGAATTGAATTGGATAGGAAGTAGGCAAGATAGAAAGGCTGTCTTGTCGACGGAGTAGGTGTGCTCAACAACATTAAAAGTAAGTAAAGAACCTGTAGAACACTTGGTTACTTTCTACTACCACTTTGGTTTCTACATTAGTAACTTCCATTCTACTCAAATCCTTATATTACTACATTACCCTCAACTAGGTGATCTTACGCCAGCAGTATCCTCTCTCAATACCCAGCCCTTATAATGACAGAGGGAAAAGTTATATTGCGTAGAGGAGTTTTCACATTGAATAACTTGGCACTAAAGTTTAGTGCAGCTTATATACACAAACCCACCAAGATTTCTCGTGGTTTCAGGTTTTCATTTTCTCTCTTCCTCTCTCCTCTCTCTCTCTCTCTCTCTTCTTCATCCCCGTTTTCGTTCAAACTTTCATATTAACACACCGTGTGTTCTTATCCTGTCCACGGGTATTTTGTGTACATAGCCTCAATCCAATTTTGGGGTGATGTGCCATTGTGCTAAGTAAACTGAAGATAATTTACTATTAAATACTCGAGAACTGTGATGCCGCGCCGTGCGATTGGGATTTGTGCAGTTGCGACTGTAGAGAGAGAGAGAGAGAGAGAGAATGAATCCAATTCACACTCTTCTGCTAGGATGACCACACTGAAATCTAGAAAGTAGTCAAGCAGTACCGCACCGGTGTATGCTAGTATTATTGGTAACCGAGTTGGACGTCAGTGGTAGTGGTTTCACAGGATGGTATAGTCTCTTTCACCCATTCACTTTCTCCCGTTTAGAATATATATTACATTATAATAAGCTTTACAATAACGAGCCACCTTCCTTCTGTTTCTTGGCTGTCTGTAATGGGAATATTATTTGGGCGAAGAGTGCACCAGATGTACACACAGCTCATCAACCCAGAAAAACAGTAGTTTCTCAGGTTAGACCCGCTATGGCATTGTACCACCACACTCCAATTCAACACGACCACCAGATGAATGAGCAGCAAATTTAGTGTGACTTGAATTCTCAGAAACTTGGCCGATTTCATTTGTATATCAGGCTACAACTATCTGTTTCAGCAAAGTTTACAAGGGAAAAAGACGCAAGGAAATATACCCATGTGTGTAGTAGCCCTGTATATACTTATTTAATATCTGAGAGATATAGGAGGTCATTGATATTTACTTTACGCCTGATAAAGTAAGTACGCTTTAATAAGAAGGCGTAGGAATGTTTCTTGGAAATCTCAACAAGATTTCTAATTACAAAAAATCCTCATGATTCAAAAGACTGAATCCGAAGAAAAAAGTTAAGCCTCTGCTCTGAAATACTGTGAAAACATACCTACTCTGAAAACTGTCCCTATTTTTTATATATAAATATAATACTAATTATAAATAGTTATACAAAAAACACCTCCTTCTCAATACAATATAAATATATGATGCACTAAAGCAAGATTGAATGAAAGATTTTCAAATTCGTAGTTCATAAATAACGTCGAGGTCACCAGTCACTATATTCCAGGTATATAAATATTTACTATCCCACAATCACCCAAAGTGTTTCAACTTATACATTACCCAGTGCAATCTTCTAAATCTGCAGTATATACATAAATTATATCTCTCTAAACATTCTTATACATATATAGTCTGCTTCCCGAGAGCATTTTTGTATAACGTGTACATCGTAAATGCCCCGCCAGAGCAAAGCCCAAAAAATTGAAATTCCTTACCCGTCCCATCATTCTGTTATTCAAGAAGAAAACCACCAACCACTCAATAAAGGTGCCTACTTTTCACCTATCTCTCTCGACCCAAATTAGCCGTGCTAAATAAAAGATTACCATCACAAGAGAAATGCAGATAAACCCCGTGCCTTATTCCACATGAGTGTTACATTTTAGCGTAAATGCTTTCCGGTATCCCCTGTCTGCCCAGCAAGGAACACTCCTGTTTATATTCCTTCCTGCTTGTATATATATGTATCTGCTAGTTTGCGTCGTGTGTAAAGTTTTCAGGAGAAAAGCAGGAAACGGAGCCTCCCACCAGCAGCAGCAGAAGAGAGAAAAAAAACACTCGAAATGAGGAAAAAGAGGAAGGAAGCAGCTCAAGCAACGATGATAGTAGTTGTTAAAAAGAAGAAAGCTAACATTTTAAACTTCTTTAGTTTCAGATCAGGCGTCAATCCGTCTTGAATACTTTCATGCTTTGAATGCTAATCGCAACTGCATTCTCCCAAAAGTACCATATCATTTGACTAGGTACCGGGATGTGCTGCTAAGGCAGGGGCAGGCATAAAGGCGAAACCCCATCTGTTCCTTGGTCTCCTTTTTTTTGTGAAACCCCATTCCAACTCTGTAACAAGACTTCCCTGTTAGCCGTACACACACACACACTACCCTGGAACGACGGGATCTAACTGGGTTCGACATATTGAACCTGATAAAAATGAGACTTTCTTGCATTTAACAAGTTCAAACGGTTTAACCTCCCAATTGCTGCACGGGTTAAGCTAACACCTAGGAAAAAAGGGGTTCTTCCAAGGAGCCAACTTTGGCAAATAAAATCGTATTCGTATGTGCTCCCCGAAACACAAATGTTTACAAGTCTATATATGCATAATATGTAGGAAGGAGCTATGATACATAGGGAAAATACACTTATTTTCAGGAAAGTTGTGTGCCTAGAAAAAAAAACCGGTAAGAGCCAAGTGAAAGTTGGTAAAACGGGAAGATGGGATAGGTGACAACTCGATTAAACCTCTTGAGTAAACTTCGTGATGGTGATGCTTCGTCATTCGCCCCACTCACTTTTCAGAGTGATGAACATATATAGCCATTGAAGATATATATTCGCAGCCTTGAGTAAGACTAATATCTCGACGTGTGTTTAAGCTACAGAGGAAAATGTGATTTGAATAAAAATTTAATTTCTTACTCTAAAAGCATTCTCTTATTTTCACTGTTTGTAAGATCTTTATCTCGTCCCCGTCAAGAAAATTCCTTAGCCTTTTCCTCTCTCGCTCTCTCGAGGAAGGAAGGACGAGGATGCGTTCGACTCTCCCTGTTTGCTATAATACCTACACATTCAATACACAAGGATAAAGATCTGATCAATGGATTTTCTTGGCAGTGCATAGTCACTGACACTGCATTATTTGTTTGTGGGTTACACACGTAAACACGTATATTTTTTCTAGTGAAGAATTTAATATGAATTTGGCACTTTTACTCCTTCGCCATCTGACTTATGTGAACTTGAAGAAGCCTCTCGCGAGTAGGCATTACATTACGTGCTCCACTTAAGCTTAGAATATTATGTAGCTGCAGCATATGACATCAAAGGCTTTTAAAGATTATTGGATGCAGTCATGCAACTCATCGTGGAAGAATATAACAGATTTTCAGCTCGTGAGACCAAGTTTATCGTGGATTTGATGCGTGGATGAGCTAAATTCGTGGAAAGTTTTATTCATTGAATATTTCGTTTTTTTTGTCCATTTTAAATTTTAAAAAGTGGATGTGGTATGAGATGATTACCGTAATGGCTGTCACTTATCACTAATTTGTATTATCTGCAAGAAAACATTCATGGCAATCACTGTCCATTCATTCAAACGGACTATTTAAAGATGAAGATAAGCCACGAAGTTCAAGTATTCTAGTATTACTAGACTAGCTCATTTTGCTACTCCTACGCTAAAATAAATTATAAATATTATATGGTGTTTGCTTGAATCCATGCTACGGATTTTTTTTGTCATTGTAATAATGATAATGATATGAAAACCTTAGTAAACAGTTGAACAATATTTACAAAGTTTAACGAGACAGGATATAGAAAAACGAAATGAAAATTGTTCTTTATGAGTCGGGAAAGGTTGCGCTTTATTACTGGAAAGCCTACCACCACCGTATCGTCAGTTTCCATTCTGTAGCATTTTTCTAATATACCACAATAAAATAATAATAATAGCAACTGGAACACGAAGCCTCTCACATTTGGTTAGCGAATATTTGTCAAAATACATCACATCATCTCCATTCCAATGCACCACACAGGGGTTTTTACAGTGAAGATTGTGATAACAAGGATGTGTGAAGTTTACAAGGGTGATGCGGAGTAGACAACCACGAGAATAAACTCTAAAATCCGAAGCTTTCGAAGCTCAGCTGATGTCTCTCTGTAAGTTTGGTGGATGCAGATGAAAATCGGATAGAAAATTTGAGTGATGCAAACCAGACCGAACCGATATTATTATACTCTTTGCTATTTCCCATTCATGAACTTGTGAGTTTTACGTTAGCGGGGTATATTGAAAACGGGAGTGATGAACTCGCATCGCATGCGATCGCGACGATACTACCCCTGAGTTTTTGAGTTTCACACAAATGTACATTGTGAAGATTGGGAGAGAAAGAGTCAGTCTGTGTGATTATGATCCGCTTTGGGATTTCTCTACTCGAACCATCCGTCTTTTAGAATTACCTAGTAAAATGCAATGCAGCTTGCAGTTTATGTACATTTTACTTTCGCATTAGAGCTCGCTCTTGTGTGTTCCACCCCGTGTGTGTGTGTGCGAGGGTACCATTCTATCCAACCACTACTGGGTTCCTAAGTTCCTATCATATCGTTTCCTTAATAGGGCACATGTTACCTCACTGAAAAACTGAAAACAGTTAGTTGTACTCCTCCGCTCCATGTATAAGTGGATGAGTTTAATAGGGTGAACATAAGTATAAAAGTAAGCAACACGGATGACTACGACTACGACGACTACACAAAATGCACGAGTCGAGCCACCCCTGTCGTCCTGCTTTGCTGTAGGTATTTTCAGCTCTGCCAAAAAAGACTTATGACTGAATGGCATTAATTAATGAAGTATAGAATTTAATTTAGAGACATTGGAGAATTAAAACAACTAGGGGATTCTCCTCTCGTTCTTCTCAACTCCTCATTTATTTCCCCAACCCATATGTATATCAATGTACGCACGAATACGAATACTATAAATAAGTTTACAGTTTTGGAAAACCAGTTTGCCTCGTTATCAGCGAATATGCATCGGAGCCCCTGATTCTTGTTAAAATCATATTATATTCATATCCATAATGGAAAGCTTACGGATTCTACGGCGCATCAGGCCAAAATACTTATATATCTATTTACTGATTTTGAAGGGAAAATGTCGAACTGATTTCTCAGTGGAGAAGCAAAAAAAAGACGGAGGGTAAAATAAGGGTGGTCCGGATTGTCATTAAAATTAAAAGGGGGCAAAAAGCAATTAGTTATGAAAACAATTTTTTCCTATAAAACCTTACAAATGGGATCCTTTTTAAAAGAATTGAACTACGCGTTGATAATTTTGATCTTATATATTAAAGCTGGATTTTTTTACAAATTCTTTGCAGGTCGCATGGGTCCACATTGATCGTAGGATGATTCTCACAATACACAAGCATATTGTGACAAGAATCCCCCGGTTCAGTGTCTCATTTGATTCCCACAAGACTTGGCTGCTCCATATCAACAATGTTCAGCAAGAGGATCGAGGGTACTACATGTGTCAGGTTAATACGGAACCGATGATCTCACAAGTTGGCTATCTTCAAGTTGTCGGTAAGTCGGATTTTCCTCTACTTGATAATAATGTAGTGATGTGTGGTAACCTTGTCTTGATAAATAGCGATAAAGTCAATGATTCGTTCCGGCACAGTTAGAAAAAAAGTCACATGTGTGATACATAGTACCGACAGGGGATACGATATATAAACGGGATGAATCCATCGGAAGATTTTTTTTTACAGCAAATCACCTCTTTTTTCATGTTTGAAAACGGAGAACAGATTGATTTCCAATCCAGTCTCCTTCCCTTCCATTAGCTGCCACAGAGTAATAATCCGAGAATATCTTTTCTTGTTGTCACTTCCTATTCACTAGTTCCCCCAAATATTTTGGACGAGGAGAGCTCCGAATCCCATGTGGCTGTGAGGGAACACCAAAACATAACATTGAGCTGTAAAGCCGAAGGATTTCCGGAGCCGAGAATTACTTGGAAACGTGAGGATCACCAACCCTTCGCTCTGGATCGAAGGAAAAAAGGTTTGTCCAAGCAAAAGTAAACCTATTTTTATGCCTTCACTTCAACAAATTCTCTGTGTATCTCTGTAACCACTTCCACTTGGTCTTCTGCTCAACTTCATTGTATACAAATTGATGATATGAAAGGACAACCAAGACAGGAAACCAAAGTGTATGAATCAATGGCCAGTATTAATGCTTTCAGTTGGTTGATCTTTTTGGCTGGAACTTCCTAAACCAAAACATACACAGCAGATGTCACATTTCCTTCCTCCCTCAATATTGGGCAAGCAAACACAATTCTAGCCGATTTAAAAATGAAAATGCATGACTTTTAGCGACAAATCTCCTCATACAGAAGAATCATATAAACAAAGCAAGCTGTGTAGGTGTCCTAATTAAAAATACAAAAATAACAACTTTCAATTAAACCAATTCTTTGGGAATTCCATTACCAACAACAATAATAATAAGTCAATGAAGTAATTCGATTCTCCACCATTTTCCCATGATTGATTACTCCTCGCATCGTATAAAATTTGTTCGGAAGAAACCCTTTTGTCCGGAACAATTAACATTAGAAACGAGACGACAAGCTAAACATCAAAGGCAGAAAGCAAAGAAAAAAAATCTCTTTGCGAGAATTCCAGCAAAGTGCCGCTTTCCTTTTATACCATCTGCTTAAAAGCGACTGGAAATCTGTCAAAAAAACCCAACTATATACTACCACAAAAAAATCCACAAATCTATTGTCTTCCCCGAAAACCCCAAGAAACAAACATCTTGTGCAAAATTGTAAGTGAAAGTAATGGATGACAAAAGGAGAAAATCCAACAGATTAAATGCTTCTTGTTGTTGTTGTTGCGTTCGTTCATACAAAAAAAAAGAGATTTACTTTTAAGGATCCATTTTTTTATGTATATCCCACAAGATGAATTCCATGATTTTCCATTTTCCTCTAATGTACCATGAGTTTGGTTGAAGGAGAGGAGAAAAAACAAGAAGTTTGAAAATGAAACTGGTCGATCAGTGAACCGATGTGAGTTTGTGTGTCATCTCTTCTTGAGTGTGTAATCGGTCAGGTTTTTTTTGTAGACAGATAAGTAGCGGAGAAAAAGTAAGAAAAAAGCACTTGTACACTTTCCCCCCGTTCTCAGAGGGTATCTATATTCTCGGTATACGTATATGGGGACGGATGGACACTACTAACGCCCCAAGATATGACTATATTTTCCCTTAACACTCGATTTTTCGAGAGTTGATCCATTCTTTCCGCTTTCCTTCTGCTTGTTCGCTCTTCAAACAAGTGGTAAAGTAAGGAAGCGAGCGAAGGGATGGATAGATGGTGTTATATAAATGGCGTAACAAGCCTCTATAAAAACTTCTTGACTGACTGCCTCCCGAAGAGAGAGAAGTGAAGTGAATGTGTATTATGGGTAGGTGGATGGATGGATGGACAAGCAAATAGAAGGAGAGCTGAACCATATGTGACTTATACTTGCTAGTTAGATCATCGTACCATAATCATCGTGTGATCAGTGGGAAAAGTGGAATCATCATCGTCATCTTTGACTACTTTTAGCCTGATCCTAACAATGATGATGATGATGATGATCACAAGATAAACGGAAACTTTCTGCCTAGCTCACTTTCACTTTCCTAAAATAAACTGTTAGTGATTTGTGATGGTATACATGTACATATCCATTCCGTCTAATATGGGTCCTTCTTTTTTCTATAGCTATATACACATATAGTGTAGAACACATAACAAAAATGAACGCTGTCTGCTGTGTGGGAGCCAATGTAAATGTAGTGATTTGTGAAGGTAGCTTGTAAAAGTGGGTAGATAAGTTTGCTCACCAGGGATATCTAGTCTATTACAAACTTCATAAACATTAGGAAGGTGTCTGTTACCTTGCTCATCGGTATATGGATCTCTGCTGTCAGCAAAAGTTTCCCAGTTTTTGGAATGATATATAAAATAGAGCAAGTAAACCCAAAACTCTTTTGTTATCCATATCGATAAGAATGGGCCTCTAGGTCTTGGAATCGGCCCGCAGTCGTGGAGAGTTCCCTTTTGGGATGAATGGCAAACTGGGAGAACCTTGTCTCAAGTTGTCGTTTCCGTGTTGGAAAGCTGATCTTACCGCTCGATTAAAGCGATCCTTTTTGTCGATTGTCATCTTTCCCTTTTTCCCTTTCATTCATTTAGCCACTCGGGTCTCTTCCACAAACTTTGTACACAGTTGCTTGTACTATCAGTGCACGCATTGTTTACTTTGATCATCAAAAAGTCTATACTATAGATTATATGGGGAACAAAAAGTGTATGCATCACAATTATATGGATATATCATCATCAGTCAGAGTCCCTCGTCCCCACTAGGCTCCCAAATTGTCTATCCATTACGAATCTCTCCTTGATCACCAACAACTAGCAAAATAAAAGCATCCTACGACGTATTGTTGACAAAGGCAAACAAATAACAACTTTGAGAATTTGCTTTACACAAAATGGAAGTGGTTTTCCTACGGTTAGATAACACCATACCAGCGAAAATTTTACAGCTGTAACTATTCGCAGGTTTAAATATTTCATGAAAAAGCACACAAATCTTCATGTTGCGTCCCTGTTTCGCAACAATGAGAGGTCTCCTGAGGCGCTCCGTGTTCACAACCCCAGTCTAAATCCACAATATTAACACAAAAAATTGGAATATGTTGAAAGAGAGAGTTACTGCGCCACAAGTTAAAAAGCTTTCGTAGAGGATCATATGCATACATTACGCCTAGTAAGCCGAAATAAGGAAAAGTTGGCCTCGCCATGTCTCAAGGAGCTAATGATTTAATTAATGTGCTACTTAAAAAAACTCAGATTTCATAATTAATGCAAAAGGTGTACTAATTCCGATCTACATAATTGTCTAACCCCGTTGCATAAATCCACTCCTTGCTATACGACGGTCTAATTTCCATGTACTCTACTTAGGAGCTCTTAAGTTCTGGGAATAGTTCAAAATGAATCCTTAATTATTAAATGTTTTCGCAAGACTTTCATCTCGTCTCCGTCGTAAGTTGTTTGCATAAATTAAAATCCCTTTGTTTTACCAGGCATTACAAGGGCAAATCTTCTTGCTAGGTAGGATATCTTTCTTCGAAAATGCCCAAATATCTCGTTTTATTTACACACTTTTCTCTAATAATCACACTCGCAGAGCCTAGAAATATATTAGTTCTGGTGAAAGTTGTATTAAGGTAGTCATATACTGGATATTAAAACGCTCAAAATTATGAAATGTCCAAATGTTGAATAAAGGCGAGACGAGATGTTTAGGCGAAATTAAGTATTTTAGTACAAGGTTTTTTTTGAATATTAAGGTATGGCGGATAAAGTCGTCTGGAAAAAAATTCACGCCAGCCATAAGCTGCCAGCCTGCTGTGTCTATAAGCTTTAGGTTTATGCACCCAGAACAGTATAACAGAAAAAAATGCTACGTATCCAACCCCACCAAACGTGTATAAGTATGTGTGCAAACGCATTTGAAATTAGTTGAAAATCTACTCCCATCATAAGTAGAACACCGTGCTCAGTCAGTTTATACTTAAATTTCGCATGCTATGCAGTAGTATATCGTTCATTTATAAGAGACCAGACAGGATTTAAATTTAAACACTCAGAAAGCCTGCCTTAGCTGCTCGTAGTAGCCTCCAGCAAAACTGTTGCTTTCACCCTTTCTCTCCAAAAGTCCTAGCTTATAAGCTGCAGTATCTGAAAGACTTGCTTGCTTAAGTGTTAATGACAGAGTAAATGGAAATGACTTTCTGGTTGCTTAATCAAAGACAATACGATGTGTAAGCCAGCAAACTGGCCTATTCCTATGAAATATGCATCAGGGTAGTTGTAATACTCTTCAGATTTGGAAAATATGACGGAATGTCCTTAACAGTTCATAACGAACCGTGGACAAACAAAATGTGGTGCTGAAAGGGGTTCAAAACACGACATGAATATGTATTCTCCTAATGCTCACTTTCGCATGCTTTTAGTTTTGCAATGTCGAATATTTTATCCATGTATTATGCATTTAGAAAATGCCGTACTAACTGGCGGCCATATGATGGGAAAAGGGGGGAAAGTCTGATGTTGGCAAACTAGGTTTTGGATTTGAGCATCTCTTTCTTAATGAAGTGACCTCGGAATCTTGAAAAACAATTGCTGGATTCACAACTGCCTTATTATTCAATTGAAATTAAGTTCGACTCTGCAGACGTACAACTACAGTAGAATCCTTTAAAAATTAAAATTTAGTGCATCTAAAGTGCAAACACAAAGACATTCGGAATGCTATTGTTATTATTATAATAAATGCGTAGGTATATCCGCTGAGTGTCATACGGTCACGACGCGACGGTCTACTTGCGGGATACATGCTTAGCTGCTGGTTTCACATTACGTCATGTTCACCAGCTGCACCTCCACAAGACAAAGGCTTAAAAGGGAAATCCATGGATTTGCAACGGGTATTAAATTGAGAATTGTGAATGATTTATTGTCAAATGGAGCGTTCGGTCGGGTGCTTTACTCACACGAGGCGAGGTTTATCCCTTGTGGATGTGGGAGAATATATATTTATAGTGCGTGTGTGTGTGTGTGTATACGTATGTGCTCCTTTTTCAAGTTTTCTATGAAATTCTCCGTTTGCTTGTTCTCGCCAAACATATTCATCCATTCAAATTCAGTCCGCTTTTCGAGTGCACACACATGAGATGAAGTTGTCCTATTCCAACATCATATTATACATGCATTCCGAAATATTTGGGGAACTCTAGCCGGAATAATGATGGAACTGGAGTTGAGGCGGTGCACGGTGGTGGAACTTTAGGAACTGGAGTAGATCAGACTCCGTCAGTTTTCTAATCGAACTTTGGTATATGTTAATGTACACAATAACAGAAAGTGAATGTCTTCTCCGGTTCTCCGTCTGATAGTTGTGCATGGTGTCGCAAGGATTACGCTATAAACTGGAATGGTGCTCCTTTTCTACTATTGTATATAAATGAATTTTCTACGGTACTACATCCTTGACAGCTATTTCAAATCCATAAAATTATAATGCATACGGGATTATTTCTGTGTGGTTGTAAAAAAAAAGTCTGAAACGAGGGTGCATCTCGAAAGGAGTAGTGGTTTTGTTCACAGAACGCAATGCATTAAATATGCATAAAGTGCTTGAAAATGCATTGAATTAGTAAAGTGCATATATGATTTGTTGTTTGTGAGCAGGTTTTATCTTCTCCAATAAACTACAAAACTGCATAGAAAGCATAGCTTTTATTTTCTATATAACTATCTGTAACGCAATCTAATAAGAGCTATACGAGTTATGGTTAGTGTAGTTAGTTTGTATTTTGAGCGGATCTATAGAACATTTTTGATTTTGAAGGTTAGTTTTGTAAAGCATGGCGAGTTTTGAGTAAAATTTGGCGAATGAATTAATGTAATAAACGCCTGGGCAAATTGGAAGAGAGAAATCGAATTAGATTATGGGGGACGATGCGACAAAAGAGTGCAAGGTGACTCATATTCCTTACAGCCCAGTTGCTCCTAAAACAAGTGCAAGTGCCCAGTATAAGATCTAATGACAGAACGTATGGCTAGCCACGAAACTCGGCTCATCCTGGTTATTTAATCGTAGCTCCACGGAAAAAGACAAGGGGACTCGTACTGGTATACCAAAAATGCACCTACATTAAGTAAATGAGTGACACAGGAATACGGGCAGAGTGAAAGCTTATGTAATTTTATTTAGTCTCATTCACGAAAGGAAATGAACTTCAGGTTTCCGCATAACAGCAAAACACAGAAACCTCAATCTCCCACACAGAAGATGCAATGCTTTTATGTGAATCCAATAGGACAACAATATCCCTAAACAAGTTTGGTCCATATAGGATTTCGATATATCTCTGATGACGACGACACCAATAACACGAAATGCAAGCATGAATGGCTCCAACGCAAGACAAGCACACTCCCCCGTCATTCTGATAAATGACCACGGGAATGAGATCACGAAGGCTCGCTCATTTTAACAAGTAACACTACATGCATCACTAAACTAAATGACTGCCTATATTGCATACACACACACAGTGGCAACGTAAAAGAAAGCTGAAATCGGGCTATGTGTACTGCTGCAACGAAGCTACCCAAACATTTATTTTCCGTTGACTTTATTGTGGCAGTGCTGCATTCTGAGAAAACTCTCTATCAACTTGCTTTTTTCCTTTTCTTGGTGCTTACACAAGAATAATAAACTTTATAAAAAGAGGACACAAAAAGTTTTTTTTTACATTTTGTGTATAATTCGCATTAAGGCTCCCCTCACGCACCGCGCCATGCCATCATCATTCTCTCGCAGAGATGTACTTTTGGAGAAACGGCAAAAGCGAAGGGGAGAGAGAGGGAAGCAAGAAGGAAACTATGGCAGTTTACCCACTTACCAGACCTTAGATTGCATTAAGTTTGGATGCATCTCGGGGTATTTCACGTATCAGATAGATAACGCAATGAAATGGGAACAACCCTTGGTGCTGTGGCCGATGATGACGCTCTTGATGATGATGGTTGATGAAAGAAAACAAAAAAAACTATGCATCTCGGGGTATTTCACGTATCAGATAGATAACGCAATGAAATGGGAACAACCCTTGGTGCTGTGGCCGATGATGACGCTCTTGATGATGATGGTTGATGAAAGAAAACAAAAAAAAAACTAGGGTATATATATATAGCAGAGATGTGCAGTGGCCAATTTCAGAAGTTTCTGACCAGTTGGTGACTTGTGAGAAAATTTCGTGTTACACAAATCTGTAGATTATTTTTCATCAGGCAAGCAAATTATGTACGCAAAAATTTACTCTGTCGCTTTAATTTTCAAAATGTAGAAAAAGTTTTCTTCAGATAGACTGGATGTGGGTTGATATGTTTGCAGTAAAGTTTTTTTCTTGAATAAGGAGCATTTTCGTCGTAACGAAATTCGTGCACATCTCTGGTGAAATTTTATCTAATAGACTACGTAGGGTAGGGGGATCAAGTAAACAACTAGGATGGTGCCTTCATTGTTCGCAGTCAAGCATATTTGCCTCGGCAGGGCCAAATTGGCTGTCCCTAATACCAGAAGCGCATAAAATGATCGGTTCGTTGCTCTTATAAAATGAATGCAAGGGCATGGTAAAAGATGCATTTTTACAAAGCTTGTTTTGATACCTGATACCTCTTCAATATTATGGTCATTTTGATGTGTGTTGTGTGTGTGTACCGACTACCGAGTGCATCCCAAAGCATATAATATACTTTTGCTGGTCTCGGTAAGGGTGAGCTCGCTGAGCGAGTGCATCATATTATCAAGATGGAAATGAGGGTAAGATTTGCCGTGGATGCATGGGGTAGGATGATGCATGAATGAAGAAGAATGGCAAAGCGAATGTTGTCACATTTTTATGAACATCCATTTCGTACCCAACAGATAATATTATTGTGAGCATTACCTCCTATTTTTTCTGTCTCTAGAGGAGAAGGGTGATACGGAGTGTAAGAAGGGTGCAAACGGTCGCCTATTCCTGCTCAATGTATCTTTCAAAGTTATTTTTATTCGATAGCTCTCGATAAAATTATTCCGGTTGACTAAGTTCCCAAGCTTTTTGCACCCTGTCTATCCCAATGTTTGTCGTTTTATTAGCATTTTGAATGCCACGCACCATGGTGTGCTAGTATATATAAGGATGCATATAGCACAGTGCACAAAATGATATTGTTGATGGAATAAATTCAAAAGGCGGATGATACTTTGTTTTCCATTGGAAGTGGCATGAGGAGGTGCACATGCACTTTGTTTTGTTGTGTGGAAGTTTCATACATGTAAATGTAAATCTCATTGGAATATTCATTATTATGAGAAACTGGGGGATTGAAATTGGAGGAATAATGGCTTTTAACAAAAACTGAAAAGAGACGTAGCAGTGCGTATTATTGTTGAGCGTGCACTCTCTTTGTGATTGTGGGGTAGCAGAGTGGTTAGGGTTATTTATGACTTTCATAATTTGACGTTTACAATGGGTTTTGTGAATGAAATGCATCACGCAGCGTGTGTATCCCTGGCCGAATCGTGTAGTAAATAGTAAATATGGGATTAATTAATTGGCAACACTGTTGCTTTACATATTATATTGAATTTATTTTAATACAAGAAGGATTTGAATCGAATATGCTATAGGTATTATCAATGCTATTTACTTTTATTTATCTTAAATACGCTAAGAATTCTAACTGGAATTATATTGTTAGGTAATTACATAATAAGCTGGACCAATTGGAAGTGGATTCAACAAATGATTCAGCAATACAAAGTTGTACGCTTTTACAATGTACTTTTAACTGGAAAACTAATGCTCACTATTGTAAATTCTAGTAAACATGTCGGAAGGCGAAAGGCTTCACTTGACTAAAATCAGCCGATTGGAAATGGGTGCGTATTTATGCATCGCATCAAATGGCGTTCCTCCATCAGTTTCAAAACGGTAAGATTTCAGGGGAGGAAGGAAACAAGCTATAGTTCATATTATGAAAATATTTATAAAATACAAAAATGTTTCTTTGTCCTTTTCAGGATCATAATCGACGTGGAATGTAAGTTGTGCTTTTACATTTTTTGTTGTTGCTGTGTCATAAATAATTTCAGAAGCCTCTACTTGAAACTTTGAACGCCATCAAATTTTTAAAAGCTAATTTGTAAAACCGTTGCACATCAACCTGACAAGGGATTCAACACTCGTGCCACTGAGATTTGTAAGATTATCAAACTTGCAAGAATTTGAGCGCTCTCTTGATAGCCCCTCTCTTTCTAATCCATATCATCTCTCCTGTCTCCCACATCAAAATTAGCCTTTTAGATTGTGACTCACAAGAAGCGAAGCACAGCGTAAACTCCCCTGAACCATTAGGCCAAAAAGAACAAGTAGAGAACGTAGGAGAGGGATCAAGGTGGCACGAAAGATAGATGAATGAACAGTGAAGAGGGTGGAGGAACTTGTAATTTGTCTTGATCACTCCACTTCACTTTACTCCATAGGAATTCACTTAAGACTCCCAGGTTCACACATCCTCTTCCCGACGTAATGCCACCACCACCGTTGCGTTGTAAGACCTCCCTATCGACATCTTCAACCTACATAAGGGGAAGCAGGTCACTTGTAAAACCTGACTCTCTTGAGTTGTCTTGGACGTGTGTAAAAGTTCGCCGGTGTGAGCTTAAATAAGGCTCAAAAATAGGGATAGACCCACTAAAATAATTCACTTCGGAACTTTTCCACACTTTACCTC
>JAANSN010000060.1:0-107911 GCA_036850665.1 Dicranocentrus wangi | reverse complement strand
ACAACCTTTTGAATGAAGATGAGGAGGATGATCAGGTTTGGCTCAAATGGAATTCCCCACTGAATAAAATGAGACTCGGTTCTTTAGCGTCGCCCAACCAAAGTCAGATCAACCATCACACCAGCATTAGACGGAAGGATGCAACTTGTTTTCTCCACAACTTCAGAAAGTTTATATATACGTATTTGAGAAATTGAAAAAATAACTTGAAATATTATGGTAGAGCTACAGCAAATTTTATATATATTTCTCCGGGAAGGAAAAAGTCCACCGACTATATGGCTCTCCGTCTGATCTGTAGAGAAGCGGGGTAAATAGGAGGAGTGTATGTTTACTCAAGAGAAATGGGAGATGACTTGGAGGAGTGATATTGAAAAATGGTGAAATGAATGAAGAAGCGAGAACAAGATACATGATTCCTGTCTTTTCTGGTACAGAAGAAAAATGGTTAATGGACTTGTACGCTCACTCCTTGACTCAAAATGTGAAATTGAAGAGGGGGAAAATGCTCCAAAAGTGGTCGTTTTTTTCTCCTTGATTGAAGACGGAAATGCAAAAAAGAAATCAAGTTTATCCCGTCTGCTGCTGCTGCTCCTTTTCCCTCTGAATTCAATACCATTTTTCATGTGCAATAAGTACCACCTCCATGCTTTTATAACGGAGCCAACGCCAACACGACAAAGTCTACACATTATGGTGAGTTGCTTTTTTGCCCGGACAAACAGCTTTTTTCCTGGAGAATATTTTCCCCCAAGAATGATAACACATTCGTCGTCGTCGTCGTCGTCCTCGTCGGGTGAAGCAAGCAAATGTGGGCTCTTCTAACCAAAACCACCTTTTCCTCCTGAATGCATTGGAACATAGCATGCTTTACCTTCCATTTTCCACCAGGATGATACACCTAACTCACCGATTACCATCCCATCCTATATTTCCCCTTTTTGCCTCCTGCTCCAACCCAAACCCTTCTCGTGAGTGAGTCAGTTGCTGCCACGTACGTTCCCCGAACGGACCGTCGGTAGAGAAATGGAGAAAACTGAGAACATAATAATCTTGTACCTCCGACCCACGACCACACAGCTTCCCTGTCACACTGTGTTGCGCTCCACGCTCGAATCTTGTCAAACGTAAAAAAACAATCTTTTGGGGAAAATCCAAGAATCACATCGTATTACAAATCCCTCAAAAACGCGTATATAGTTGGTGACAGTGGTCTGACACGAAATGTGAGCGAGAGCCATCAAGAGACTAGTTCCCCGAGAAAAAAATGTCCATTCTTAATAACTTTAGTCGAGGGAGCACCTATAAAGTTGTACGGTGAGTTGGGAACCATCATCATCATCATCCCAAAGTCTAGTTAATGTTGGATGAAAATGGGACTTCTAACCGTTCTCCGAGTGCTATTTTCTCCAAAGAAAAGAATCTCAAAGTAAACCATTGAGTGAGTAATTTGACTGTGAGCAGAACAATATCTGCCTGCCTCCTTATCCAAAGTCCAAAGAAAAAGATCTTAAAAGTGTAGTTAACCCTTTCTGGATCCTCACAATATTTTCTCTCTCAGTTTTAATATCATCTGTCTGTTGCTTCCGTCTCGGCGAACGAAGTGAGCTGTGAAAGCTTGGATGCCAAAACGTAAGTATCTATTGACATTAAATTGCATCTTCTTATCTGTGTCATCTGAATTTGCTTTTTCGCCCAATTTTCGTTGGAAACAACCTCCTCCTCTCTCTCTCCATCTGCAAATATGCATGCCAAACATTGTGTTATGGTTTTTCTGTAACCAAATAAGGAACTTGGTGGATGTTCATCTTTCTTTAGCAAATATGAAAAAATGACTTTGTTCGGCGGAGGAACCCCATTCAGTACGGATCTCCCCGCCGTTATTCATTCTCATTTTTATTGAAGTATCGAAACACCCATAAATATTCTTTTATTCCGTACAAGATTACAAGGAAAAACCACCCGTTGCAAAAATCTGACTGAAAACCACGGCGGCGGCGGTGGTGCACCAGTCTGCTAGCTATACTAGTTCTACTGCCAGCCACTACCAGTTTTCAGTGTAATTTCCTTTCTAAAAAATCTGTTGATTCAGGAGATATTCCTCTTTTATATTCTTTCGCATTTTGCCTCATTTTGATATTCAAAAGGAGCTGGGTTGGCTGGCTGGCTGTCTGTCAAGGAGTTGCGGCTTTTCCAACATTATTGTAATTTTTTTTTCTCTCAATCTACTCACTCAGCAAGTGGTGTTGCATGCACAATGCAGCCCTCTCAAATGTCATATTTTTTGACAGGAAGAAGAAAAAAGTTGAAATGTGCCTTTTTAGTTTATTGCCGATCCCCTCTCATTTTTGCTCATTTCAACAATTTTTCCATTTCATCTTGTGTCAGTCAAGTCAACATCTTGATATTTCCATGTTTATACATAATTTTCTCACCCGTATGCATCCGATTCCAGTTACAAACATCATCATCATCCTTTTCCACTTTCTTAAACCACGACGGAACGGAACCATATGCAATGCTACTTGAAATCGGTTGGAAACAGTATGGAAAAAAACTCGGCTGCGAAAGAAACTTTTTATATTAAAAAGGCAATGAGAAAATGGGATTTTAAAGTAAAAGATGAAAAAGATGCAAAAAGCAGACAATCCACCCGCACTCAGTTTTTCTCTGTATTTTTATGCATTATGATGAGTTGCACATCATCATTTTTTTACTATGTAACTCCCGCCCTTACTCCGCTTCACTCAACCGCTTTTTAACCTTCTTCTTCAAAACTCCTCCTTCGCATTCTATTTTCTCATCAAAACCCGAGTTTACTTTCTCTTAGAGATAAAGAGAAAAAATAGGCTCGGCAAGTGAATATATATATATATATGTTGAAGTCACCACTTGGCTGGCTCCGTTACTTGGTCGAAATGTGTGACGGGCTTTTTGAATAAAATAAGTTATTTGACAAGGGAAACCTACTACATACGAGCAAAGACGACAACGGGCTCTTCAAAAACGCTCAAAAACTTTGTTGAAAAACAAGGATCACTCCGCCGTTTCTATTTACCTAACCGTCCTCTTCTCTTGTATGATATGCGTCCCCTCCCTTTCCATTTCTGTTCCAAAAAAAACATTCACATTTTGAAGTATAAAAAAACAAAAAAAAATATTCTTTTTTTGAAAGCAAATAGAAATGGAATATATTAGCCAATTTTCCTAAAGGTAGTTACATATAACGGCTTTTCTAAAGCATCTTACTTGGCCGATTACACTTGATTACTTTTTTCTCTTCATCTTTTGTTTGTTAGCATCTTTACCCCCAAAAAATATTAGTAAATCAAATGGCAAAGCAAAAGGATATTTTTACATGCAGAGGCAGTCAAAGCAGTCAACCTGTGAGCAAGAGTCCGCCATTTAATAAATGAGAGCCCACATCATCCTCCTCCTCCTCCTTTTTTGTAGAACAAATGTATACTTTTTTTCGGTTTCCAAAAGCCAAGAGTGGCACCGTTAATACAGCTTAGATTGACATAATCAGTGTGTAAACAAGGCCGACAGTTGGTTGATGATGATCACAAATCACGAGCACGAAGAAAGGAAGCACATCCTTTTCGGATTGCTTTTCGCACAAGACCTACATTTTATATCCTTCCGTCCAAAAAAAGAACCTTTTTTTTGTGTTCACTCTGTCTCCTTGAATCACAGCGTGATCGCGCAAACAAAAAAGTTACAATAATACCCCTCCGCGTCGTGCCGTGGTAGTGGTATCCTTTTTTCCATCTACCTCTCTCCATTTTGCGGAGATATATTTACCAGCTTAAAAAACCGCTCTTCTGATTAGAGACCATGCCTTAGCTAACCGGAAAGCTGTTCATTAATCAACATTACAGCTTGAATTTCCACCTTCCATCCTCCTCCAGCAGGAAAAAAGAAGATATTTTGTCCTTGGATGTTATATGTTAGCGTGGCTCTTCTCTCCCTTTTAACTTGTCGCTTTTCCTCCTCCATTTTCCCCAAAAAAATGTTACGCACGCCATCGTGGTCATGTTGTTATAAAGACACTAAGCGCCAGCCAGCCAGCCAGTGCAGAATGCACACATGTTTCATCCCCACCAACTACAAAACTGCCAAGTTATATTTCATTTATTGCAACTGTGTCATGGTTAAAGTCACGTAGGGCTTGACGTCAACTCAAAACCATTGTGGATGTTCCTGCGTGCCATTTTTTCTTCAAGCTTTTATCCTCCGTCTCCAAGAACAATGTACTGCTGCTACATACCTATTTCCGTATCCTCACTTCAGTTTTCCGCCTGGAGATTCCGCAGTAGTATGAAGTCTAAAGACTGAAAACCTGAATACGACGAGTGGGAATTTGACACAAGGCAGGCAGGCCTTGCAAAGAATGTCACCTTGTAAACTTCATTTCAGGGAAAATTTTGTAAAGATAATAATTACTGTTTTTTTGGGGGGGAAATTCGTCGTCGTACAACAGTGAAAGGGTAGTCCAGAAACAATTAGTCTCGTGTAATTTACAAGATTAGCGATCAAGGAAAATTCTCGATTTTGAGAAACAAAAGGGTGAAAATTGACGGAGCGTGAAAAAGACGCAACAACTGAGTCCTATTATCCATAATGTATGTCGCCTCTTTCTTTTGTATTCATATACCTTTTGTTTTATAGGATCCTCTGATACCACTGGCAGACAGTGCCAGAACAAAAAATACTTCATGACAATGACAAATCGATAGGGAAATTGTGAAATGAATCTTTTCTCTTTCACTCGCACACAGTATCATAGGCATAGGCAGAGCAAGCTGAATGAGTTGAATGGTATGGGATGGGATCTCATAGTCAGTTGCCATAATATCCGAGCCACCCTTGTTCGAATGTGTGACCACCAGGAATAGAAACAACACTACTGCCTCTATATGTTGATATTTTAAGTAGAAAAGCGTCAAAAGCCACATGGGGTTTCGAATGTTGTCGGCATGAATAAATATAAATGCATTGCGCAGCCAACCTAACGTCCCATTTTTGTGACTGATGACTGGTGGTGGTGGCGAGAAATGGGTAAACATCATCGGGCGTGTGTGTTTGTGTGGTGGTTTGGTTGGTTGGTGGGTATTATGCCACTTGACAAAACTCGCCATTTTTTCCACCTCGTCACTACTACTACTATTACTACTATATAGTATGCATGGAGTAGTTGTTTGTTGGAAGAGTAGTTGTGTCGGGTGTGAAAATACGGGCGGCGGTTTTCAAGGAAAATTATACAACCGAAAACTTGTGTGCTCTCTACTCACCGTGCCTAATTAATGGAAAGCATATCGGATTTCATTCCACCGTGAACGCCAGACTCACCCACCACCTTCAAAACGCGTAGAAACCGTGAAAAGATATCAAACACACTCTTTGTGTGTGGTGGTGGTGTGGTCTCGGGTGCTCTCTGATGTTTCCTTTTTCGTGGAAAATATATCCACACCGAAATATGTCAATCTGGTGGAGTCAAGCCCAGAGAAAAATATTTTCTTGCTGAGGTGGAATCCCAATGAGCTTGCTTGCGGTGCCTAGGGTTCCCTAGTACGTAATACGTGAGTGGAGTGGAGTGGATGCCCTCCACCGCAAATAATATCCTCCTACATGCCACGGATGACGTTCGGAAATAAGTAGATGACGGCAGGGTATGGGTAATTAAAGGGATGTTCCAAACTATAATATTATGTCGTTATCTGGTTTCATCGAGCCTCAATATTTTAGCAGATCCCACCTCCCCCGAGTTTACCTCTGGTCGTACTGCCATTTCCCAAAAACTTTTCCAAACATTCATTTATGCCTTCGCCCGTCCAAAAATTGAATCCCAAATGTTTAATATTTTAACGAAACCAACAAGCTTTTCAATTACAATGCCCAATTTCCTCCAAATAACCCAATAAAATCTTCCAAAAGTGCTTGTAATGATGCAGAAGAGGGCTGATCCCACCTTGCTGCACCCACACCTTCAGCTCCCGTCCGTGCCCATTTATCCGTATGGCGCAAGAAGGGGCTCATTCTCGCAGGTAAAGTGGGCCCACTCTTTCCCACTTTTCTCCACCAGCACGGCACGCAATCCCTGGGCATGGAGGCTATTTTTTTCGCTAAAAGTGGCAATAGTAATAGCAATAACACGAAAGAAAAATCCTATCTCTTGTCTTTTATTTACCGGGATGGGGCGGCTCATAAGATGAATTATTGATGCTAATGTAGGGACCAAAGACAATTTTATTGATTGCTCTTCTCCAATCCTGCACATAGGTACACACCTGACTGCTCCCCTCCTGCCTGCCTGCCTCTCTGTTGGCATGCATTTGATGATACGTATCTTCCTCTTGTTATAGACGCAGCCATCATGATATAATATATACCGTTGCGTTGCGTTAGTCTATTGAGCTCCCCTAATCCTCTCTCCAGTCCTTAAAGTATTTTTGACGTTGGCTTTTCAAGCTTCTTTTAAGCCCAGAATAGAAAATCCCCCACCCTCCCCCAAATTGCAAGAGTATTTTTTCCCTGCTTTCCCGTAATCGATCTAATAGCCCCAGAGAAATCTTGTCCGTTTTTCTCCATCCTCCTCCTCCTCATCCTATTTTCCCTATATCAACACACGGGAAGAAAATTACAGAGATAAATAAAACCTGCTAGCTAGCTACTCACTTTCCCTTTGGGTGGATTCCTTCTTTTTCTTTTTTTCTTACCTCTCTCCTCTCTCTCTCCGCCGCGGCCGACTCTTCACATTCACCCTGAAAAACTATGAACTTGTGTACTTGTGCACCCGGGTAGAAACACCTTGGCAGTGGGTACACGCCAAGGAAAATTACCTAACCGTTGTTCTCTTTTAACCAGCCTGATTTGCTCGTCGAACCGGAACATTGTAAATATATGCTTTTTGGTTCCATAGTATTCCCCGATCCGTATCGGTACTACTCTGATGTTTACCACAATTTGTCTGGAGGAAGTGATATGCCGGGCTCGGTCGGTCGGAGAGTGGGTTACAACTCCTCTCCGATATTTTTGTGGATGGATGAATTAAAGAAAATATTCTTCTTGTTCATTTTCTCAACTTTTCCCGACTATCCGAGTAAGAGATAAAAAAAGTGAACAAGTTGGTTGGTTGGTTGTCTGTCTGTTTCCCTTCTTCCCCTCTTCCACTTTACTCATCACGTCATCCTTCTTCTTCTTCCTCTTCGCCTCTTCTTTGTCCTTCGTATATCTATGTGCTTTTGGCTGGGAAACACACACATTTTTTCGCATTTCCATATCAGATGACTTCCAACAATTCTGGCCCTGGGTTGGGGAGACGCATGCATGTTGTCTGCATGCATAATGATCCCTTCTCGGGCCCATATGTATATTATATGAATTCCAGGCTCGAAAAAAGGGAAAACGGGGGAAAAGCAATCACAAGAAAACCCTATATTTTTTTCCTCTCTTCTGTGTTGTACACGCCACACGGTTGGCGTTTGTTCTCGTACATTTTTGACTTGTGACGGTGGTAGGACAGAGGTAGTCACTCAACTTGTGAAACTCACATATATCCGATCCCTCCCTCACAGGGAGACCGAGCGAGGAGGAGAAGAAGAGTGAGTTAAGTAAGGAAAAATAGTGGAGCTCATCCACAAACAGCTCGAGAGGAAATCCAAGGGAGTCGTGCCTTGCCTTTTCCTCGCGTATCTCAACAATATCTCTGGTCTCGGCCTAGTTTTACCTTCACCATGAAAAAAAATGTGGCACGTCCACATTTTCATGAAAGTGGGGATGGATGGATATATACATATAGTGAGTGAGTGAGGAGGTGAGGTGTTAGACACATCATTCTAACACGACTCCCTGTAAATACCAGTGGAGTAACTCACCACCACCACCAGCATTCCCTCCAATCGAACTTTTATTTTTTTGCACACAAGACAAGACACCCGAACAGCAAATATTATAGGCAGGTCCATTTTCTCCCCACTTATAGTCCACCTCGCAAAAAATAGAGACTAATACTAACTCTTTTCGGCGAGCCAGCCAACCATTTCCAGAGAGTGTAAGAAGGAGTCTTTTTAACTTTCAACGTATTATGCCCCATTTTTCGGCACACATTCCGATAGAAGTCATGCGATCATGCATTCTTCAGCAAAGTCAAACAACCACACCGAAACTAAAACCTACGCTAAATAGCCTAGAAAAATATATGCTAGTGTAAACACGCGTCGCGTAGCATAACAGGCACAAGAGGAGAAGAGAGAGAGAGAGAGAGAGAGAGAGAGGAGGAAACTATGTGGGGAAAAAGTTTACTCTTGGAAATGAGTGTTATTTTGAATTACATGTAGTTACAGAAAAGCGCGTACATAATCTATTTTTCTGGAGACTCCACAACTCCTCCAGACACTTGGACTACATGAGTAACATGGCAGAATAAAAAGTTTTTGGCAGGCTACAAAGTCAACCCGAGTTAGAATCTACATTTATCTTCATTGACAGCAGGAAGGAGCCGACTAGGGCCCGTGTTATTTTTGTCGAAACTTGGGGAAAGTATTAAGGATTAAGGTGTCTCAAGAATTGTATTATTTACACAACCTCGTCTCGCATACATTATGATTATCTGCAAATTACTAGTTTACCGTGTGTGACGTGAGTAATTATAATTGAGCACGGGGTTGTCGTGTCGTATGATGTCACGATCAGGACGACCAAAGTGTTTCCTCGGCTATTTCAGGCGAAAGACCGCAAATGGCCGATAATATGCACAGAACTATAATGAAATAAGTTTATTCGGGCAGAGCAGGTTCCCAATTTCTAGATATTATGCCCATTCCCACTGACGCGTACAAAAACATCCCGTCCTTCAGCATCCATTTAGATCCGTTTATCCCAGATCGAGTCAATCAATAACTATAGCTTGTGCAAATAGCATGCTTGTGCCTTCATTGTCACTCTTCTTGAGAGGTTTCTCCGGAACAAAATACTTTTTCCAATCTGGTCTGCTGTGGTGTACGTATATTTACTACCAAAAAACGAGATAAAAAATATATCCGTCTCTTCTGGAGGCACAATCACCTTTTTTAGATTGCAATTACACTATTACCCACGTCAACATCATCACGTTCCCCTTCATTGGACCTTCACGATCCCACCACGTCAAACAACCAAACAAGGAACGAAAATTGGGAAGGAAATTGATGGAGTGAATTATTGCATCAAGGAGGAAAAACTCTCGTCTGTCAGTTTTACGTCGTGCGAGCATATATACCTACTCTTGATATGAACAGGAAAACCCTATTAAGCACTACGTAAAAAGCTACCGTTTCCCCCGTTATTTTATACTACCCGATAACCCGATGATATTTTTTTCCACTTTCTTATTCACAACAAAAAGCAACAGCCAATTCCATCGCCAGAGCGAGTCAGCCATCCACGCAGTACTACTGTTGCGTTGCTGGTTTATATTTTCCCGTTGGTCGGATTATTATGGCTGTTTTACCGTCTTTATATTTCCGAAAATAGGTATGAAGTCGTCACGAGAGTGAGTTAAGATGTTTGGCCATCACCTTGCAAAACATGGACACACATTCCCATTTTTATACATGCTTTTTCAACATTCCGCCCCTCACCCATCTACTTTGAGTAACGATCGACGAGTCAAGAATATCGAGAAAAAAGTGTATCCTCTCCTCACGAACCAAAAACCCAACTTGCTTTTGCTTCTTTACCCTATAAATCATCATCATCATCATCATCGTCATATTGTTGAAGCTATGTATTTTCTTGTAACAGGATATTTCTCCAACAAGAAATTTTCGTATCATCCAGTGTAAGTGAAGACGTCAGTCAACCAAAAGAAAAGTATCTCTTCCTTTCCGAGAAACAGAAACGAAACAAGCTTGTGTGGGTTCCTCCTCGTACGTACTTTGGCATTTCGGTGTGGTGGTCAGGAGGAAGCCGTACAAAGCGGAAGGGTAAGAAAAACAAAAAAAAACATATATATTTTCTTCTTATGGATTACAGTCTTCATTGTTGATTGAACACGCACTCCGTGTTATACATAGCGCTAGGCTAAAGATGATGCCACCCTTACTCCTACTTTCCTTACATTTATCCCATTTCTGGGCTCTTGTGTGAGCTGATACTGGTAAAGTGTGGGTGGTCTATGGTAAAAATCGAACTTGGACTCTGGTCCTCGACGACGAGGGACATTCAATGGGACAAGGAAATGGTTATTATTATCATCGCATCAAGCAAACACTCACTGCAAGCGTGTGAGTGTATCTGCTGGAAGCAACAGCATTTTATTGGAATCCCCAAGTCCGCGTTCCCTGTTGAATTTGAATTGTCTTCCCAGCTCTTCCCTTCCTTCCGCTTATTCCCCCCAAAACGAAAACGAAAACTGTAACTTTGGAGCTGCAAAGTTTATTTCTGACATTATTAGCACAAGTGACTGTAGTTGTGTGGAATGGAATGATGCTGGATGGGCTCAATGGAAATTTGTAAGAAGAAAGAAAAACTAAAATAATTGTATCAGTTTTCGGTGGGGTGGTTGGTGGGTGGAAGTTTAGTTGGAAAGTCTTATTGTCTTTATAGAGCGGAGTGGTTGTTTTGTTTGTTTACGGGCGATAAAGTTATCAGATTTGACAAGTGAGAGTGCATCCGTGGAAGTTAGCAGTGGAAAATGTGCTCTGTGCTCAGCATCGTCAACAGCGTCACCATCAATCTCCTTTATTATCCAAAGTAATAACGGATGTTGTGCTGCTGCTCCTCAAACTGAGGAATTTCTCTAATTTTGAAAACAAACTATTCGTGGATGAGCGTTATTCTGACCGTAAGGAGGACCGACTATGTGCTGCTCCCGCTTCATCTTCGTCATCTCCATTTCAGAATTCTAATAATAGTCATTTTTTTCTCTAGAATTGCAAACGGGGAGCTCTGGAGAGCCACTCGAGCGATATACTTATTGTATTAAGTAAATAACTCTCACTTTTGGTGTGTGGTGGTGGAGGCTACCTAACACTAACGGAACGGCGAGCGAGCGAGCATTTTCCAACGGTCTAATATAGACAGTTCTTTATTACAAACCATCAGAATCACCATCATCTCGCCGTTGTGTGATCTTCATTCTGAGGAACCCCTTTTCCCATTATTTATGCAACTGGAAAAGTTTTTCCAGCAAAGTTTGTTCGTGGAAACCTAGAAAGTCGGAAAATTTTCTCCGCTCCCCTCGTTTGCTGTGCTGTGCTGTGCTGGTCGGAGAGTCGGAGCAGAGAAAGACGTGAAACAGATGAATTATTGCCATTTTCTTTCTCAACTTTAAAAACAGCAGCTTCCTCCTCCACGACGAGCAGCCCGAGAATATTTTGAGATGACTATCTGAAAAGGCATCCGGGCTGTTGTTTTATATTTTTTAGTATTTTTTTGAGTTTGTTTTTGTTATGCACTCCGCGTTGAGGGAGGATATGGTGTGGCGGACGGGCGGGTGGCACAAATGGCATCATGCCCTTTCATGAACTGCAAGCTCATTTTTAGCTGACTAGGGGATATTGCAAATTTCCGGGTGGGACCCTTTTCCCACGTATTTACTCATTCATAATGATTTCGTTGAGGGGAAACAGGGTAGACTAAAAAGTAGCAAAAGTTCTCAGAGGGAAAAGCTGCTTAGCCTGACTGAACGGGACCGGAGATGCTCAACTTTCATCAAATAGTTATATCGGTCGGTCGGTCGGTATCAGCCTCCCCGACGACCCGGATATAAAACAATTTTATGCAAGAGGCGCCCCCGTCCATTCTAGCTTAAGTACTTGCCATGTAAACTTTTTTTTCTATTTATTTCCGTCCGTTGGGGATTATTTAAAACAACAGTAGAAACGTGCGGAACTGGAAAATACTACTATTACAAAGTGTTATCTGTTCTGTGAATAGTAGTAAAACAAGAACACGAGGGTTCACTTCTCGGACGTGAATCAAAACGCATCTACTTCACAGCTTCAATTTGCATTATAGCTCCTCAACTGCACGGACACGCTGTTGTTAGCATTTGGCTAAAACTTTTTTTTCTTTTCCCGATTCCCTCTTTCTTTCTTGAGGCAGCAGTCTACTATACAGCAAGAAAGAAAGTGTTGACTTATCCCAATGTTCGTTATTGCACTGTCCTTTCTGCCCTGTTGAAAACTCGGGCAAGTGTGAAACAAGTTGAGAAATTGGTGATTTGTCAGACGCTGTGAAGTCCATCCAGAACTTCTCCGTCGTCGCGGACTACTCCACCAAGTGCACATATGTTTCGCCTCGGTTTGCTCGTTCCCATTCCCCAGGTTCCTTCCTTTTGTGTGTGCACATATCGAGCCTATATAATACCGAATCGTGTACAGTCTGCCTCCCTTCCCTCCCTCCCTGACGACTGCCATCCCAACAACTCAACGTCGCAGAAAGGAAAGACTGAATTAGCAAAGAAGAAGAGTGGGAGAGTTGTGTGAACTAAATTTATTGCGCTCTCTTTGTCCCACGAACGGACGGACGGTCGGATTCGCATTGGAGAAAAGTACACTACAAAAGAATTGCCTTGCTTGCCTGATACAGATTCCCTTCCCTCCCTCCCTGACGACTGCCATCCCAACAACTCAACGTCGCAGAAAGGAAAGACTGAATTAGCAAAGAAGAAGAGTGGGAGAGTTGTGTGAACTGAATTTATTGCGCTCTCTTTGTCCCACGAACGGACGGACGGTCGGATTCTCATTGGAGAAAAGTACACTACAAAAGAATTGCCTTGCTTGCCTGATACAGAAAAAAACGAAGTTAAAGTCATTGTCATCGTTGTCGCGTGTAGGGAAAATGGAGCTAAAAACACGGGAATAATCCCAAGTGTGAAGTGAAGGGCCCTTTTGAAGACACTGAATGAACCTCCTTTTATCTTCGTGCGTTCCCCTAGAATTGTTCCAGTGCCTCAGTCAATGATTTCATCAAGACTGTCAAAGTTGAAGTGACACTTTTGTAAACTTTTTTTTTCTTTCCCACTTTGTCCCCTCCTCTGGAACAATTTTCCCTTGTTCTCTGGTTTTCTCTAGAGTCTTCAAGATTATCAGCACAAGTGCATCTATAGGTTTTTTAACACGAGCCATGTGACACTACCACACACGCTTAACGCTATAGACTGCGGGAGACACACGACACACACATGTCTCTACTTTTATTACTTTCCCAGTTCATGTTCCTCGTGTGCTAGCTCTGCTCTAGTAGCACAACTAGCACAAGTAAATAAAGTGACTCCAAATTCCGAACCCTTTTCCTTTTTCCTCACATTTTTCCCCGAGAAAGTCCCTCTCCCCAAAACTGATGCTATGTTAATCCATAAGGGAAAAAAAGAAGAAGAATTTTGTGGTATATTTTCAGGTCGGGAGATTGGGGCAAGGTGAACAGCCAGCTCGCCGAAATATAAAAAAGCATCACTTCACTCCCAGCATCCCATTCTGGAGCAAAACCACCGGGTTTCCTCACTCACGCCATAAACCATTCATTGGATTTCCAGTCTGAAGAAAAAAATCTTGTGTTTTTCGTGTCGTGCTCGTGATACGTGTGAATATATATACTGGATAGATTTCCTCTGTAAAAAAACTCTTTTTTCTTTACTCTTTACAAAATCTCCAGCTCTTTCCTTGTCCCTGTATTCCCTCTGTCTTTGCATTTTTATCCAGGCACTTGTGCGGAGAGAGAAAGAGAGAGGGGGAGAATACCTTTAATAAAAAATGGGATAAGACTGGGGAGCGCATAAGAGTACTTATTTTCTCTGTATTGTTCCCCTTCCTTCCGCTACATTGGCTTTGTGGGCTTAAGTCTCTGTGCGAGAGTGTGTGTGTGGAGGTAAGAAGAAAAGAAGAGATTTTTCTTGGGGAAAGCGTGCCGTCGTGGTTAGTGCATGTGACTGTGATGCAGTGTGATGATATCGGGCTTGTGTTTTCTGTGACCTCTACCTTTACCACAACCAGCAGAATCCACCTCGAGGAATATCGATAGAGAAAGAGAGCGAGAGAGGCAGGGAAAACAAGTCTTATTGCTATTTTTCTCCGTGACGGTGGCCGTGGTGTTGGAACAAGAGCTTTCCTGGAACAAGGTGCATTGAGGAGCAACACAAGAGCCCTTGAGTTCACTCCTTTTCCCGAGAAGCCGTGTGTTGGATTTTGGGGCGACGACGACGACGGAGACCCAGCCGACGAGAGCTACTATATAGGAAAGCGAAAACCTTTTGCGAAAACCTGCACTCCGTATTATACGTAGCTGTGTATAGTCTGACTTTCCCCATGCATATTTAAGAGGTTTTCGCTACTTGTGACGTCTAAAAATGATATGCTTCTAGAATAAACATTTTTTTTCCTGGTGGTAAGGCATGATTGTGATCGTGAACATGGTTTACGTGGCCGTGTCCAAAATTGGAGTAAAAGTTGCAATTCCTATTATTCCTTAATAATACCTAGACTATTCCTCATAATTCCCATTCCTTTTCCGGCTTTGTGGAAAATAAATTGTCGAAAAAGAAAACTTTCTGGGAAAAGGCTTCAGAACCACTTTCGCCACGAGCCGTGGAATAATTTTGGGGACGCGGTTCTACTATATAGCCAGCCTGCAACATTTTTTTTGCAACATTATCCTCCTGGCTGAGAATAACAATAGCTGAGAGGATGAGGAGCTCGTGGAACTTTTCAACGGCCATTTTTGAGATTTGGGTTCTCGTCCTGACAAAACCAGGTGAGAGAGGCACAATGAAATAAATGACTTGCATGTTGCATTCATGATGATGACAGTCCGCTGACACAATTTAAATTACGTCCTCACTTTGAAAAGGGCAAAAAAAAAATTAAGTGACTTCCAGAATTGCATTTTCTCCCCTCGCCCTCTCTCCACGAGAGCGTTTCTTTCTTCGTGGATTATATGGGAAAAGTCAGAATTGAGAAAATTGACAAGGAGTGAAAGGAAGGAGGCTCCTGGAGTGCAAATACATTCGATTTGATCACAACTTCAGATTACGCCATAAAATGTGGAGGTGCTTAGCGAATAACAAGTGGAGTAAAATTTGAGGCTGGTGGAATCAGAGACAGATGATATATAAAACCTCTTTATTCCAAGCGCAACTTTTACAACTCGTGCACTTCCTAATCCGGCGTAGTTACACAAGATTTTATTGCTGTTGTGGTTCCTTTTTCATTTCTCCACTTGACTAAAAAGCACACACACATTTCCCGACAAGTAGTTCCTCCAGGGCTTCCTTCTTCTCCTAAATTATACGAGCTGGCTGTAACTATTATTCATACCGTCCTGGTGATGATCTATATCGTGTCAACCTTGTACACCAACTTTTGATGATGACATAAAAACAAGACTTGTCGTAATCCCGTCATATGATTAGTAAACATGCCGTGAAGCAATATCCCGTTTTTTAGGGAATTATTATACTCACTACCCGAATAAGCTTTATTCATACATTTCTCCCACCAATTACATTTGGCTTTTGCATTTGCATGCAAAATCCATACAGGCACAACCGGCGGCCGTCATACACCTTTCGTTCCTATATATCCTCCTCACTTTCACTATGTTAGTCTTACCATATCATTAATTAATTCAGAGACAAACCCTAGCTTCATACTTGGTCACGAATCCCTATACGCTTTTGGCTTCTTTGCTAATCCTGCTGCTGCTCCTACTCTCCCAACCAATTACTTACACACATTTTACTTAAAGTTGAGTTGTGAGCTTCACACTTCACCCCATCACCACACTCACTTTATTTGTATTTTTCTCTTTCTTGCCCGACACCTCGTCGATCACGGACGGATCAGGAGGGAGGGAGAGAGGCACCACACTCTCTCATTATTTTTCCCTCTCTCCAGTAAAAAAAATCTTAATTTCCGGCAAGAAAATTAATGTAAACGCGTATTTCATCTGGGACATATACACTCCATATATTTGGGCCCGTTGACGCCATCGCTAATTTATATTCCTGGCTATTATCCCCTCCAACTGTTATACCCGTAATGGATGACTGTTTTATTGTTCAGAGTTCTAATTCTGCCAGAAATGAAATAATATGGTAGTGTGACTCTCTCCAACTCCCAGCTCCATCCATATATTATTTTATGCCGGCTACCCTCCAGCCGTTTACAGTTTGATGAGTTGATGATGATGATGATGGTGTAACACAGGAGACGTGTTGCTACTACTTTAACAAATTTTCCATCCCGTGACGTCGTCGTCGTCGTCGTAGGATGAATATACTACCTTATCACAAGCTTTAACCCGATTAGCATCCTGTCGTCCTTTCTCTCTCCGTCCTTCTCCCAGACACCAGCCAGCCCGTTTCTATAGAATAGACATAAAATCCGTCTCCGCCCAGTTTTCAACTCGCTTTCACCACCAACACACCGCTACCACCTTCACTTTTACAACTTTGCCTCCACCGCTGTAGTCCATTTCCCTCCGTCTAACTACCACCACCACCATCATCACCACCACGATCCTTGATACGGTCTAATTACTGTTCCGTACGATTACTCAATGATTATTATCCGATTCAAATTCCCTTCATTTTCCCCGTGCCTGCTTCTTCGTGGAAGCACCTCCGTCCGACTAAATTTTTTTTCCCAAGGAGAGCCAAAAACGTGCTGAGGAACCTAATGAGAGGGTAGAAAGCGGAGAGGAAGTGGGATGTCAGGGAAAGCCAGGGCAAATGAAGAAAGTCATTATTTTACATTTATGCTTGATCTTAATGGGTGCTTTAACGTATCATTAAGTGGCCATTTACACAACTTTTTCTGTACACTGTACACACAACAACCCATTCTTTAACCTTTCTCAAACTCTTCTGGGTCACTCACCCATTTTTTAAGCAAATTAGCTCCATTTTGCTTTTTACAATGAAAACACGACGAAAGAATGTGTGTGTAGCAATGAGACTGGCTAAGTGGTCATTTGCATCATAAAAGCTGCATGTTATACATCCATAAATGTCCGCAAAAAAGACTATGTACACATATCCTTAAATCCTCTGTAATATTATGTATGCTGTAGGTACAGGTACTTTCCAGTTTTTAAGTATTTAAGCATGTTCTTTGTTGAAAGCACATGTCACCACTCTTTTTGTTGGGAACAACTTAATAGGACATTCCGACGAAGACGGAGAATGACAGGAAAAGGCAATTTCCACTGGAACTCGTATATCTCCCTCGTCCAAAAAATTTTCCTGTAGCCCTTTCTATTTACTTTATCGCCTAGTTGAAAATGCATATTTTTGACGAATTTGTATGAATTTCTAATTTACTTTTTTTCTTTCCTACTTTCCAATCCTTTTCCATATGTCGTTTCCTCAAAACTCGAGGGAGAGTGGGGAAAATATGAAATTGGAGGTGTATCACTCCTCCAAATCTCGCCATCTGCATTGCGGATCAGCCAACCGGAATAATGACATTCGGTTCCAGCAAAAAATGTCTTTCAAAGTGATTTTTTACCGTAAACTGTATATGTATAGTGAAAGAATATGGAAATGAAAAAAAACTAGCATAATTTTAGAAAGTTTTTTTTTTCTCTCCAAGTTTTTCAGCTTTTTGGATAATTACAACTTTTTTATATGCCCCCTTATAGTCCATATACTTAATTTGAGGTTTTTCGCGGATGAGCTAATTTAGCTAACTAATCTCGCATTTTGGTATGTAGCTACATAACTACATATATATATATATATCACGTTACATATAATCATATCTTGAATTATAGAATTCCCCCCAATTTCACAACAGGGAACTCATAAATATTAGTAAACGTGAATTTGGCTGGTTCTTCTCCAAAAAGGCAGACTAGGCTTCCCTTCCTTCAGTTCCCTCCATCTAACAAACACACTCCCTCCCTCCCACCATCAGCTCAAAAGTCATTATTCCTTGTCCACTTTCTAAGGTGATGTATTTTGTTTTCCCGTGAAAAAATTGAGTGTTGCATGCACATTGGGTCTGGGTGAGGAAGGGAGAGTGTATCTGGGTTAGTGGAAAACAAGCGTGGAGATAGAGGGAAACAAACGAGCCTTTCTCCTCCTATTCATTGTCTGCCGGAATAAAATGGTAAAAAGGGTTTGACGTGTGTTTTCTGAGCCACACGCACTCTCTCTCTCTCTCACTCTCTCGCCATATTTTTCCAAAACTATATTTTTTTGTTTGCTATTCATATCCCCATATTTATTATTTCGTCTGCCGTAAAAAACATGTACTTTGTGTCCACTCTGGTTTTTTATGGAGGGCTCACTGCTCATTTTTGTTTTCCTAAAAGCGAAATGATTAGTTGACTAAAAACCATTGGACATATAAATATGTCCAAAGCACATCGTTATACGGAGGAGGCAATACTTCAGTCGAAAAAGTCGATATTTACCTTTTGAATAGAGCCCCACAGCATTGGCTGTCGAGTTAAAGCTTTTTCCTTGTCAGGGACGCGATGTTGATGCATGTGATGGCTGTGTGTTTTTCTCTCGTTCATGGTCACTCAACATTTACAATGCCATTTATTAGCGGGTCCACCAGTGCAAAATAATCAACCAAATCCATATTCCATAATAAAATTCCGTATACCTTTGCATACGTTATGGGCGGACAAAGTGTAAAAGGCATATAAATGGGCCACGTTGATGATACGCTTGCCAGCCAACCCTGTAGTTACTTTTAGAACCTGGGGGAACAACATGATTTTGATGGGGGAAATACACAAGTTGGGTTTAGCAGTAAGAAAGTCATACTTGGATTGGATCGAATGTGCAAAAATGCCCTGTCAACTTCAACCATCACACGCTTGTTCCGAGTCTGACGCATTCCCAATGGTTATATTATCTTAATGTAATTAAAAATTACTAAAAAGTATGTCCAAATTACCACCAGGAATTTTTACCGAATGTGCAATGTGCAACAACTCAAGCGAGTTATTTAAATATAGCGAGTTCTCCTCTGTAGTGCTCCTTCAAAGAACATGATTTCAAAAAGAAGCTTCTCTTGACTAGCAAAAAAGTTTTTTTCTTGTCTCCATTTCATATTCAAAGTGGCACCGTGTGAGGTCTAATACAAGGTAATTCCCAGTCGTGTATATCACCCGAGATGGAAATGACTACGACGACGACGACAACGACGACTACTACTATTCCTCCGCACTCTCTTTCAATAAACAAACAATGGTGGACTTCCACCACGAGCGAAAAGTATGAAACATGTTCGTTACCCTCTTGAATATTCCACGAAAGTTGGGCTGCTGCTCTCCGGATCCCGTGTGCCACACAATAACCCGCCACCATACCATACCATTCCCACATTTTACACAACCTTCCTTTCTTTTTTCCAAAGGAAACCATTAAACTTAATTTAACTTTCACATTCAATCCATCCATTCATCTGAACACATAAATAAAAGGAGAAAATGAATGGGCTTCAACTATCCCTGTCCCTGATCTATTTCCAATGCCCCTTTGTTCCCATTATGATATTATTATGCAACGCAGGGCTGCTGCGTGTTGCTGCAAGGCGGATATAAGTATATATTCTTTGGCTTGACAATAAAACTATTTTCTCTTGTACTCAACCACCACCACCACAGCCACTATCCCCCATTTTGTTTTTGTCCGCCATCAAAATCCCCCCAAAGAAGGGGAGTAAAATCCCACGGAATTTTCTCACGAGCTTTAACATCTCTACTACTATACGAGCAAAATACTACTTATATGGGGAATAATATTCAAATGAATCTGGGAAACAAACCCCTTGTCCCTATCGTGTCCATATCTTGTCTCAAAATCCACATGACGGGGGAATCCATCTCCTGTTGTGGAAACCATAAGCCCTCCTCGCATCGCACCCCTTCTGCTCGAGTTAGTCTGTCCATTAAGTTACGCGTCGTAGCGTGCGAGAGAGAAGATATACGCGTTGGATATTCATTAGTAGCGAACGTTTGGGTCGATTCTCGTGCCGTGATAGACAGTTGAGTAGTGCATCAGTCTGCACCTCCATTTTCAATAACAAAAATCTGCCTACTCTACCGTAGTTCTCCCGTTGCAGTCGATTAGCTCTATTTTTAACGGTGCAGTTTGTCCAGGAGCAATGAAACCCCAATTTCACCATGCATGTTTTATTCATGTCGAAAATTTCTGCCATCATTGACGAAATGTCAGGACAAAGCAGGTAACCTTTTCCGAGCAATATAGATTACAAAGAGGAAGTAATAAGTTGAGTGAAATAAACATATGAGCAGTGTGAGGGTATATAAAGCTAATAGAGTGTGTCATTTGTGTGTGTAAAACCTGGGCTTACGCCACACATAGTTGGAAGCGATAGTTGGAAAATGGTCAAATTAACCGGCATTTTTTTGCATGCATTCAATTTCATGTCATTTCATGTAAAAACCCTCAATTGAGGTTGTGTAAGCATGAAAACCATGTTGGAGTTGCAGACTATTAACCACTCTAACTGGAACACGCGTTGTCGTTCCAAGTGGTTGCATGTTGTGTGCGTTCAAAGAGACCGCACATAATATTGCGTAGCTATTTCGTTACCTGAATCCCCGGACTTGATTCCTTCTGATGATACGAGAGTTGTTGAGAGGTGAAAGAATTTAATCAACCACTTTTGGAGGATAAAAATTGGCGATTTTCATGAGCAAACAAGGGATATTTGGACAGGCATTGACGCAAATGGGAGTCATGTGCCTATAGATTGCCGATATTATTGGAGAAGGCTCATCATGACGTTCGGCTTTTCGCACCGATCGATTTTTTGGGAATCCGGCTACGGATTGTAAAGTCGCTAGCTCGTAATTTTCGTATTTATAAATAATTAAAGCGTTGCTCAATAATTCCCATGTTTTGGTAAAACCCCCATATATTCATTCATTCATATAATATGTGTGGGCCAGTGTGTAAGTGGTGATTTACAGAATTGAATGTTATTCGCATTCGCATTTCTGGTAAATCTTTCACGAAATACATCTCTATTTACACGCTCACCAGTTCACAACTGTAATTTCATTTTTTACTCGAAAAAAATGTGTCATGCTCATGTCACGCCTTTTCTGCTCCTAAATTACTGAATCGAATGTGTTTTATAGGGAGCGAGCGAGCGGGGCAGGGTAGTAGACGGAGAAAAGATTTCCCGTCTGAAGTCAATAAAGAGTTTGTGGCAGCCACCAATCAACAATTGTATGCTGGCTGTATACCGGTATATTCATGCAGCGAAACCCCTTCTTTCCTTTCCTCACAAAGTTATTGCCAAAGTCATATCGTATAACGCATAACCTGTCAAATCCAATCCATGTCACAGAATAAATGGCCCAATACCAAAAAAATATTACTTTCCCTTGGCCCCGCATAAAACATACATCAAGAAAGGGAAGGAAGTACGTAAACAATGTACAAAAATTCTAACGCGCTTCTAACAAAACTACTTTTGCATAAAACACTAGTCGTTGATGTTGGTTCGTTCGTTAGTTTTGTTGGAAACGCTGAAAATTATTTTCGACCCTCCATTCCTCCTGAAACAATAAAACTTCAAAAATTGCATAGTACGCACAAAGGGCATTCAAACTCTCCAGCCAGCCGTATTCCAAAGTTATTATTCCCATAAATATTAAAAGTCACTTGACATGCATGCAGAGGCTACGAGGCCTTGGTGAGAAATCAAATAAAAAAGGAGGAGACTCGGAAAAACAATATTTATAACTGGCGACTTGTGCGATACCCATTTACTTTTTTTTCCTGATTTTTATCCCCGCTTTTTGGACGAGGCAGGCGAAAGCAATAACAATAGTAATCGCCATTGCCGCTATATTCATTCCTTATGATTTACCGAATCGCTCCTTTTCCTTTTCGGTGCACTTTTTCCTGTGTCTTCAGATATTGGACTCGTAACAGTTATCCCATTTGATTTTTATTGCTGCTATCATATCCCATCAAGTCTGGCGAAGCAAGCACGGACGGGGAAGGAGGAAGAAAGAGGTATAATGCACCAAAGCTTTTGACAAGAGGAATATAATATCCCAGAAAACCCAATACGACTTCAGAGCCTGCCCTTTGCTTGGATGGATGCACCTCCACCTCTCCACGTGAACGCTAAAAGATGGCAAAAATTGCTGGCCGTCGTCGCTGTGTTTCCAAGAAGAGGAGGATGGATCATAGATAAATGCTAGTAGCTAACTGCATACCGTGTGTTCCACCTCCTCCTCGCTACCTTTATTGCTCATAACTTGCTAAACTTTTCGCTTAACTTAACCCCACCACCACCTATTTACTTTTACTATAGCTTTCGAGGTTTTCCTAGCATCTCATTTATTCAAACAATTTCCACCATATCTCCAAAGAAAATCACAGGTCGGCACAAAATTTCCCGGGGCCTGGTCCCCATTTGTATAAACCTATCCAGAGGAAAGGTGTCATGGTAGAGAGACACCACCACCACCACCACCACCTTTAGAGCTTAGGTGGCCCTCAAGCACTCCATATCTTTTAATGGAAAGTCACCAAACAATAATAATATAAGTTTGAGCCCCTCTCTGAGTGGTGCAACTGGAAAGACAAAGTTGGAATTTTTTATGATGGAAATGAAAAGGGAATAAGGCAACGGCAGGCAGGCAGGCAGGGCAGCAGGGGCATGACAGGAGTCCAACTTTCTGGAAACGGACTACCTTCCAAACACCAAATTAAACAGGGTACACTCCACATTCCCAGGTTTTTTCCCTGACAAAAGGTGGATAAAAATGGATTAACTTTGGCCATTTGCCAGAAGAGGAAAGGTGTGTGTAGTAGTGTGCTGATCCTAACTAAACAAGAGGAGCAGGCGTATGAGTAGGTATATTGCATGCATATCCTGAAAATGTTTGTATAACAAGGTGTGCACTCATCGTCGTCCTCAGCACACCCAGCCAAAAAGTGTAACAACAATAATCATAAGGAAAAGTCAGCGTGGACTAAACCCCGTTATCTTGTCCCTTTTAGGCATATGCTTTTAGACAAACCCATGCAGGTGATGCTTCTTGTACAAACTTTTTCTAAAGTAACACCAGAAGGCTGCCTTCATCATCAGATTAACTTACATATTCCGTTTATTTATTTTTTTGTCCGGGAGGCTGGCGTTTATTTTTTCACGGGGTGTTGTGCGCATCACATCATGACTGCATGTTGTTGCTGTATTAACTTGACTATGAGTATAGTGTCAGTCAGGCAGGTATGTGTAAACTGTTTTAAATAAGCAACATCCGCTCCTAAAAACTCTCTTATTACATCCTTTTTTGTACATTTTTAAGTTGAGACTTTTGCCGTATGATCCTTTCTTCATTTCGCTATTTTACCTGCTCACTCCTCCACTGCTTATTTTTCAGCTCCCTAGAAAAACTCTCGAAAAAAACTTTTTTTTATTGTGTATGTTTCCCCCTCAAAAATGTACATATGCACCTCTGAAGAAGTGTTAAGGATTTTTTTAAAGGTAATATAAAAATGGGAAGGTGAAGACGAGCAGACCATTAGAAAGCATTTTATATGATCGGGATTGAGCCCGGCTTCCTTTTTGCTTTCACCTTCACTTTGTTTCTTCCTAGCTGACCCGCTTTAGCCAGAGCTGACAATAAAAAGGATGATGTTCAATAAGGCTAGTTGAGCATAACGGACGCGTAAAGATCTCAAACTGTAATATGACGTGGTCATATAAGATCAAAATGGGCCCAAGCCCCTTTCATTTCATTCTTGAAACTGCTCCCACTTCCAAGTTACACCTACTCAACAAAAAAACCCAACCATCCAGCCAGCCAGGCAGCCATGTGTTTCATTTAGCTATGTCTCAAAAATAGGTGGCACTTTGTGTCTTTAAGAGAATCACTTTTTTGTTAGGGAACCCGAACCCTTGGTCATAATAACGGTTCATATAATTCAATGGTTTATTTTTATAGGACTACTTTCATCATACCCTCATTTCTCCTCCTTTTGCTTGTGCAGCTCCGCAGTTATTGCGTGTTCACGTTGTTGAGAGGAGGAGAGGCTGGTTGCCCCGTTAAGTTGTTTCTTTTGGGCATAGCCAGCATGATGGCTAATGTCTATTATAATCTCTAAATGGGAATGGATGAATGGAGAGAAAATGAAATGAATGCTTGCCCAACAGCAAAAACCGAGCAGGCTACACTGGAGGCAAGGCGCACACAAAACAACCATGAGTAATCAAAGTTGGAAATAGGAGGATGGATACACTGACTACGTACACTGTGCACTACTACCTACACACCTCACTTTCCCATTATTCCTTTCTCCTTTTTATACCAACATCATTTTCTCCACTTTTATTTGCACTGTGTCTAATGTTCCTCCAAACTTCCAGCCATTCACCAATTTCTAACGCAGGTTGAGCAAGGAACCAACCACCTTTTCATAAAACATGTTAATTCATGAATACCACCTAAACACAAGGTGCATTTCTGGATACAAGTGTATGTTTTGTACTTCAAGTTCACCTTACCTTTATTTTATTTTACCTTTTAAAAATGGATTTCTGAAAGGAGGAGCTTGGAGGAGGATGGTTGTTTTATTTTCCACCTTATTGTTTCCCTTCCCTTCCTCCCTTGACTTGACAATAAAAAGGTTTTTTTTTGCATTTGCATTTTTCTCCCCGATTTCATATATATAGCACCACCTTATTCCTATTATTTTCCATACGGGGTTTTTGGCCAATAACGGACGGAGTGAGTTGAATTGAATTGAAGTTGGCCGAATTGAATATCAAAGTCCATAAAAAGTAATTTAATGAGGGGAATAAGTGTGGGGAAATTGTATTAGAGGGATCTAGCGGACTGAGTGACCTAGTTATGTAATATGATGATGCTGGGAGCGCCAGCGCTCCTTCAAGTACTACTTTTTTCCTTAATAAAAATTTTTACTCTTTTTCATTTGGACTGTGTGGATTCTTTTCAGGATGGGCAAATGAGACACCCACAACGTCCTTGAGAGTCCCCAGGGAGTATAACTACGGCCATCATGTGCACCATCAGCATCACCATCACCATTATACAGTAGCCGGGAGTACGAGTAGAGGGTATAGTGATAGTAATCATAATCATCATCATCATCAACAACAACATCACCACCACCCCCAGCAGCAGCAGCACCACCTCCACTCCCCCTCCTCCTACTACAGTAATAGCAATCATCATAATCATAATCATCATTTAGAGTCAGCATCCTCATTATACCCATCCCAACACCGGTGCTACGTGTGCCTACCTCCAAACAAGAATTCTAGAGAAGCTCAGCAAATTCTCGACATTTTTGCCAAAGAAGTTCGTCCTCTGATTCCAGACTGCTCCGCATTTGATCCGTATGTTGACACGGGCAGATTTGAGTTTGACTGCCCGCCCCGCTACGGGGGCTGCATATTAAGAATTCATGGTGAGTCAGGGAATCCCTAATTTCATTCATAATGCAAAATATGCTAATTTTTTTTATGATGGCGCCCATTTAAAATAAAAATGTTTTCTCCTCAGGGTCTAATATCTCCCGAGCCTGTTCCAAATACAGAGTGAACGACTGCAAAAAGGCAAACTCGGTCGAGTTTTGCTATTGCACCACCCCGCTCTGCAACGACAAAAAGCCGGAGCCCCCAATAATCCCGTCAGTGGTCCACGTATCGAGAAACGCGGGCGGCGGCGGCCGTCGCCCAGCACACTCCCAACGTGGCAGAGAGGAGGAAGAGAGTATCAGCTCACAAGGTATCCGCACTCGAGTGTCCGACGACGAAGACATTCCTTCAGAAGATGATGGCTCCGGCACGGGCTCGCCCGACCACCTTCAAACCCTCATTGATCCATTTACCTCCACCGCGGATCCCAAACTATTTCATGAAGACACGGTTCCCGTCGAGGATCCCAATCCCCACACCAAAATCGGCATTTCCATGACTGCTAGCACATCCAGCACGAGTAGTAGTAGTAGTAGCGGTAGTGCGCCGAGTTTGAGAGCCCGATGGGCACTCAGCCATAACTTCCCCTTGTTTCATCTCCGTCTGTTTGCCGAACAAGTTGTCAATAATTACCACAACTATCAACTACTTCACCACCACCCCAACCACCACCACCACCACCAATATCAGGACGGTCTATATTTGTATAAAAGCCAAGCCGAGGGTCATTCGTCGGATGAGGGGAAACCACCACCACTCTCGTCAGTCTTCTTTAGCCAGTTGTGTTTCACCGTTAGTCTTCTCCTCCTACGAGTACTCTTCAGCTGATTACTGCCCTAAGAAATGAAATCCTAAGAAAATGATATACCTTTTTATTAGATACCAAGAAATAAAACTAAAACTCTGCTCTGCTATACAAACATCTAAGNTACCAAGAAATAAAACTAAAACTCTGCTCTGCTATACAAACATCTAAAAATTACCTGTATATTACCTAATATAATATATATACCGTGGTGGTCGTACCGTGTATATATTATCCTTCATTGCATTTACATTTCCCACTTTCCCCCCTCCTACAACAACCTCATCATCAAGATGTTATATACCCCACTTTTCCTCTCTTCTGTCTTGTCTACCAAACTAAGTACCCATTGTCTCTAAAAAAATATGTCTGTCTGTTTTCTTACAAAATGTTTGTGGGCTGACCCATGTGATGTGCTATAGGGTATTTTCTCAAGTGTTTGAGTTATTTTTGTAATTTTGTTGTTGGGTGCAGGCAGGCAGCTCGTCGTGGTGGATGCCGGAAATTGTAATTGTAATTCCTGACTTTGACTTATAACTAACTGTCTGCGTATGTATTTGCTGAAAAGACACCCTCATTACATACACCTCTTCTCGACCTCCAAAACTGTAATAATAATCAAGAATCTAATTCCTACAAAAACCTATATAACCACCTACATGCTATGAAACCTAAAAAATAATATAAGTGTAAAGGCATACTATAAGAATAAACCAACCACGACGGAACTATATATACATAGTGAATTTAGTTAATATGGCGTGTTTGCTGATGATATCTGATATCCTCCTGCATATCTTGTATGTCTGTGTTCCAAATGAAATAAAAACGACTATTACGTGGCTGTTGCGCATTATCAATAAAAATAGAGGTCAGAATAAACAGGAAAGGAGAAGAAAAAAAATAAGAAAATTGTATTGATCCTACTTGCTTTCTTGTTCGTTGTATTTACCTACATATCACATCCCGTATTCGCATTGCATACATAAAACGGAGAGATATTATCCATTATTTACAAAGTCTCCTGTCAAAGTTCCTCCTTTCCTCCGTTTTTCCTCTCGTCAGTCTCGTCTACATCCAATCCATACTTCCATCCGTCCATACATATACACACTCTGAAGAACAACAATGGAGCTAACAAACCTTATCTGATGAATTCCCATTCAGAAGGGAAATGGAAGGAGCAGTCGTGGAGTTTAAGAAAGCTATTTTGGATATACAAAAAACTTGGAGCATGTACCCTGAAATACACACATTTTGACTTTTACTATCCCATATTGTCCTTTTTGGAATAAACACGGAGTCATACTTATATAGCCCGGAAAAAAATGTAGGCCCTAACCGATTTCTTAAATCGCAGATAATCCCGATGAAAAAAAAACTTTTTTCTAGCCTCTCATAGTTCTGATTGCTCTTTTGTCGAGGCTGAAATCGCTCCCTTTGGGCTTTTAGTATAGTCCAGTGTGGAATAAAAAGCCTGTAAATGCATTTCCACTTTCACTTGTGCTCCTGCTACTACTCCTCTGTGTCGAGGCTGAAATCGCTCCCTTTGGGCTTTTAGTATAGTCCAGTGTGGAATAAAAAGCCTGTAAATGCATTTCCACTTTCACTTGTGCTCCTGCTTACTACTACTCCTCTGATCCTACTATACACATCACATGGAGGAGTTTCCCCGAAAAAAAAGACTCATCAGTTTCTCTCGCTTGAAAAGAGAGAAAAGTGAGGAGGAAGCATTATATAGCCACTCTAGCTGGGATACTCAGTGCTGTGCGCTGCTGCTATATCCCTCGGAAAAACTTTTTTCTTCTTTTGCCGGTAGCACCACACCACCAGGAAGGCAACTCGCGAAAATCTTCTTTACTTCCCTTGACGATGTGATCTCCATGTGTTCCCCTATTATCCCCTGGATAATACTATTACTTCAACTACAACGCTAAAAACTCCTGGAACTGGGTTCCGAGGAGAGCTCCCCAAAAATCTCTGCCTTGCACGAGGTGTATTTCCCCAGAAAATTTTCCAATTTTGGGCTTTCCCTTCCTCGCTTGCCCATACATGTATTCCTATTTAATATATAATATTATCATGGCGTGATCATGAATTCAAATGGGGATTCTCCCAGAGAATCTTAGAAATTCCGATTCCTTTCCCTCTTTTGCTTCTTCTTCTGTCGGGGAGGGAGGCGAGCGAGCAAGCTGATGTGTCTGGAGAAGCTTCCAGCTTTAAAGGAGCTCAAGTCTGATTTCCCCTTGTTAAAACGAGAAACTGTTGCACCTGCATACCATTACAGAGAAACGACAAAGTTGCTCCAGCCAGTGATAATGATGATGACGATGATGGCTAGGACGACTCCATGTTTTCGTGGCCAAAAGACCAACTGTTCATCGGACTATCTTATCTCATCGATCTTATCACCATTTTCTCCAAGCGAGGGTCACATCTGCCCCTTTTTTCCAGCTTTTCCCGACTAGATTTGCCGCGCCTCTTTCTTTGCAACATTAGGAAAAAACCCACTCCAACATCAGCTTGGAAGCGGAGCAGATGCAATAATCTCCTTTGTGCCATGCCTAATGTCTTGAGAGACCTTACAAAAATTTCCCTTTGAAAAACTGCACCGCACACCATCTCACCATCCTCCACCAAGTGAGCCTCCGCCATTCACGTATTTACTAATATGGTGAACATGGGCCCTGAGGTCTTTCCCAGAAAATACCATTTCTCATCTAGATTCCCCTACACAAGCGAACAAGAAGAAGAAAAAAAAAATGCGTATATATATCCACCTCATCAAACGGACGGCGGAGCGGAGGTAGGGCGCGGTCCAAAATGCCGAAAAAGTGTGCGATTCCTCTGGTCTGGCGTTGGGGAAAATGGGAAACCTAAAGATAGTCTATTCCACAAGGACACCAAACACGATGCTGACTCTTCACTGTCGACTAATAAGAGGAAGAGTGTTTCATTTTCATTTTATAATGGGATAGAACGCAAAGGATCCATATTCGCGGGGATTTTATCAGTTTCGCTGCGAGTGCATGGAGTGGAGGAGTCCCTGTGTCAGGATTCATAACAGACTTCTAAATCAATTTGACTTTCTCCACTGTCTTCCCCTCTTTGCATCCTTTTCCGACGACGAGGACGATTCTTCTTCATTTTCTTCCCATCCTTTCTTTCCGCCAGGTTTTCTCCTACACACACACACAGAGACACACACTAAAACTCTCCCCGAGACGGGAAAGAATATATACATTCATTCAGTGTGTTCCGTTCCATCATTCGTTTCGTACGACGTGGAGCGGAAAACTCAGGTAGAAAAAAAAATGTTGTCTTTAGATGTGAAAAGTTTTTCGGATCTTTTTTTTGCAACCAGGTTTATCTTGCCTTCAGCTCTGATTTCCTTTACAGATCAGTTTCCCACAAATCTTTTTCTTTAATAAACGAAAGGAAAAATTGTAAATGGGTTCACAGTCAATTTGATTTGAGCACTTGGAAATGACGAAAATGACATCAAGCTCGGCGAACGACGAACGAAGGAACTGCCTTGGAGGAAAACCAATTCGAGATTGAAAGTTGAAACTAAACAAGGAAAAAAAAGTCATTCGGGGAGAGCTCTCCTCGTATTATTACATCATAGTCAGCTGCCTATAATATAATAATATATTGTGCCACAAACCAAAATTGGCTCATTTAACCGAGGAGGAGCATGAAAAAAGATTAGAGAAGAATGACATTATATCGTATGCCATTGTTTGCCATGTGGCAGGTGGCTAGGTACGTACATCGGGATGTACACGCAGGGAAAGTCGTAGACTCTTCAAAATTGGGATGATTAGCCGGCGAGGCGAGTCCCATTACAAACTCACATGAATGAATGAAGCAGGTATATAGTGCTATATTTTGTGCAAAAATGGCAGTTTTTCACAGGTTGAGACTAATCTCGTTATATGAAGCTGCGGAATAAGGAAAAAAGGATGACGAGAATAATACCTAGGTACATATATAGAACCAAGCGAATTTATCAAACGAAAAGTTTTCATTTTGTTAATGGACCCGAACAAAGCTTCTGGTAATATGAGGAAAATGTATTCGTCGGGCTGGAATGTGCCAGTTCGTCGTGTCGTTACAAAATAAAGGCGATCTACTTACGTTGAGAACACGAGTCAGGTAATAACGGAAGCACATGCACCAACAAAAGTTATAAAGATATCAATACTAAGTATATCGTGGTGGATGGGAATGACACGGATCATAAGTCTACATTTCCGTAAATCACGATTGAAATAAGGGTTCAAAATTCTCCAGTGCCACGTGTTGAAATGGAAGGACGAAGCTGCTGTCTTATATGGTTGCTACAGTTCAGAGCATACGATGTTCACAAAGTGGATGGATGATGTGGATGAGTGAGTAAAATTAATTACCTAAACATCAAACAGTAATAATAATTATTGTATAAGGTGAAACTTGCCTTCCCTCCAACTTTTACAAAATGTGCCTATAATTACCAACTAATTTATATCTCCATGAAATTGAGTCGAGTATGGAAAGTGGCAGGATTACGAAAGACTTGTCTGACTCGGAGAAATCACGGGTACGGAGTCTAAAGTCACATCATCGTCTTCACACCTCGCCCCAGAAATGGCATGTTAAAAATCTCGAACGTGTCATTTCCATTCCCGAGCGAAGCACAATAATACAGTTATGTATCCAACAAAGTTCACGTGGATAATAGTATGTAAATCCATTGCTAATAAGGTGTTATTATTTAGATAAGCAACGCCAATCTCCGGGATGTAGCTGTCATGAGAAGGTTAGACCACACTTCACTGCAGTTCGCGTCTATGGAAGCACAATCGAAGACCCACGGAACCTCAAAACAAACGGTCATCGTCATCAGTTGATGTGTGTCGTGTGCAGTGAAGTGAGTGAAGAACATTTAAGGTTTGTAGAATAATCACGTGTGGTTTTCATTTTAATTCATACATCATAAATACGATTCTTGGGTGAGTATAGTGTTGTGTTACACATTCTCGAACTCAATCCAGACACGGCAGTAGTCATAATGCCTAACATTATAGGCGAACCGGCAAAACATGCAATCAACTCAAAGTGCAAGCTCAATGCTCAACGCATAAAATGGTGGCTTTCCATTTCCATTCCCACTAGCTCCTTCTTGGGTCCCATTCCTCATCACCTGATTTAGTCCGGGATGAGAGAGCATAACGTGAACCCAATCCCCTAATCAAATTACATTTATTGGGTCAGGCACACGACCCTTTCGGCGTATGCTGCTGATGCTCCATTTTCCAGTTTGCATTCCAATAAATATTCATAATATGCAGCAGCCCTTTTCCCATATTTCCATTCAAAATTGCATAATATTGTCACAGTCAAAAAAATGCCCACAAGTCAGATGACAAGTCAGAAATTGCACGCACCAACATTCAAGGCAATATAATAGTATAGGAGCAAAATGCAGACAGGTTTAAGAGACTCCCCAGTAGACAAGGTCTCCCCGCTCCACAACTTGAGACGGGAGGAGAAAGCAAGTACGGCAGTGGTATTTGCCAGTCTAATTCACCTTTCTTCCCGTCGTTTCTATTCCTCCCTGTATTACGCATTCAGTGTCCGTGCAAGCATTGATAAACTACAAACATTTTTTCTCTCAGCTTTTCTGTATGCATATCCAATTTATTACAAAAACAGAGAAAGTGTACGGGGAAAACAAGAGCGCAGAGAGAATGTGTACCTTTCTCCATTTCTAACAGCATTTCTAAAAGTCGCTTGTGCATACCTATCTTCCATTCTAGAATACATTTCCTCACACGGCCCGTTTTTCATTCACCTTTTCTGGCGGATGGATAAATGTACATGTAGTTGCCCGATTCATTTGAAAATAGGACCACTTCGACTTGTACTTTACCCAACCTTACAACGTACGTATTCCACCACCACCACCACATTTCCCTCCATTTCCACCTGACGGCAAGAGACCACATAAACCTGCTTTTCTATGTGGGCTGGGTGGGGTACGGAACCACTCCAAACTCCAAATTGAAAATGTATTTTTGTCTGTCTTTACGTCTGTCAGGCGAGGCATCTTACCGACGACGACGTGAAAATTGTGAGAAAATCCAGTTAACATTGAGATCCTTATATAATAATCCCTTTTTGCAATATGGGTATGTACCCAAATCTTATTTTTCCAGAGCCCGTTCACCGTGTAAATACCAGAGAGTTATATAGAGCATTAACCATTAACCATATTTTTTTCTATAAAAAAAGAAACAGTGACAAAGAGGGGGTTCCCGGAGAAAATGCAATCTGTCTTGGTGGACATTGTGCATATATTTTATTCATTTTTGCAAATTGAATGTGCATTTTTTATTGAGTGAAAAAGGGACGAGGAGGAGGAGAAAGCTGGTAAACCTTTACTAGCATTTCCCGACTACTACTACAACTTCATTCAGCGCTAGAATTGTACAAAACCTTATGTAAACTTTCCCATAATGTGTGAATGTGAAGGATATGGGGAAAGTGAAATCGGAATGAAATGAATAAATCTTTGATTTTCCTAGAAATGTGGGCATTTTCCCAGACAGAATTGAATATGATTATATTATGCTGTTATGCTGAGCCCCCTTCCTTTCTCTCCTTCTTGAAGACTAAAAATATCTATTGCTGCCCATTCAGCATAGCTGTGTGTGTTTCCCGTTTGTGAAACAAATTTGGATGGGGAGCTGGGGGAGGATGACGTGTAAAATCTGAGTGTTGTGCATCATAACATTTTAGAGGATGATGATGATGACGATGACGACTGCATTTGGGAGCAATCCCGGATTTTTAGCTGGGATAACAGGAAGATGTAATATAATAACTCGTTTTTGTTTCTCTGCTCTCAGTCCATCAAGGCTGCTGCTATTTTGGGGATGTGACGCCAGGCCCAAATTTGAAAGTCATGTCACGCCGTATAAAATAGGAGGCTGGTGACACATCCCACTACAAAGTGGACTCACTAGGGTTTAAAAGCGGGGAAATTGGGGACACGACGACGAAACCCTGCTTTCATCATAGTCATCATCCATTTTCTTCCCAAAAAGCGGCGACATGGAATGTTGGAATGTCTACATGTGTATACATGGTATCCCACAAGAAAAAAAAATACCAAGAATCCCCCAAAACCTGGAGGAATCCACACAAAGACAGAGGATCGTATGCATAAACCATGCAATGGAAGTGGGACAAGACTAACTAGGAAAGTTGAGTGAGGGTCTCGAAAAAAAGGTTGGTTAGACACACACAGAGAGAGAGAGAGAGAGAGAGACACACACACAGCCCGTGGGAGTCTAGAAAGCCCAAAAAGAAAGCAAAAGGTATAAAGTTGGAGAAACGTGGGGGAAAATGTGATGGGTTTCCTCCATTCCACCGTCCAAGATTATTTTAATACAATCCTGGCACAAAAAAAGCTCGCTCGCACAAACCTTCTCTTCTCTGTGAGTCTGCCTTTTGAGTAGCATTATACGCCGTGGCTTAAGTCATCAAAGGAAATAAAATACATGATATGCCGTATTATTGCCCCACTTACGGCACGTAAAAAGAAAGCAAAAGGTATAAAGTTGGAGAAACGTGGGGGAAAATGTGATGGGTTTCCTCCATTCCACCGTCCAAGATTATTTTAATACAATCCTGGCACAAAAAAACTCGCTCGCACAAACCTTCTCTTCTCTGTGAGTCTGTCTTTTGAGTAGCATTATACGCCGTGGCTTAAGTCATCAAAGGAAATAAAATACATGATACGCCGTATTATTGCCCCACTTACGGCACGCTGGAATAAGTATTTGGAATTATTATGATTTTTCATGATTACATTACATTAACTCCATTCTAATGGCCCTTGTTAGTGCAGTTAGTTAGCGGGGTGCCGCGGGGGGAGAAGAGGTCAGTCAAAAACTTATTGCGATCCCTCCACTCATCCTGATTGCCCGGTTAAAGCCGTCCTTTTCTCCAGGCAACCCCCTCGTTTGAAGTTTGTCCAGGGTTTTGAATGCATTTACAAATTTTCTTAGAGTTCAATCCAATAATACGCTTGGCCGAGTGAAAACGGGCTGTCGGCTGAACAGTGATATACTGATGTTTCCCTTTCCCTCCTCCACTCCATCTTATGAACAATGTGGCTACGTGAAGTTGATCAAGTTGATAAAATCCAAACCAAAACATGGGCTCGCTCGCTCGCTCCGCTCTCCTGGACCTGCCTGCACAGTTTCTCAAAATTCATTGTCCTTGCACGGAGAGGAAATAAAGCTGTTATTGTATCGCATCCTTTGTTGATCCATATGTTACCCTTGTCCCTATTACCTTTTCCTCGCCATCTTGTTTTTTTTGTCAAGTGATGGTGAATGTCGTCTTTGTTCCAGAAAAAGAGTTTTTTCTCTCTATATCGCGTATCGCGTCGTCCCTCCCACCACGCACCACAGCACACAACTATATACTACCTACTACCCATATTATTATTATTATAAAAGCTTGCCTGGACTGGTATGGATAGAGGAATCACACTTGATGCATTAAATCCCATCATCATCATCAGCATCACAATATTATACTATATACTTTTTATATAAGTATTTTATCCTTGTTCACTTTCTGGGAATGCCCCGTTTCACACTCATCCAGTGAAACATTGCACCATCACACTCGTAAATATGCATTGTGCTCCAGTATATTAGGGTAGGCAGGGCAAAGTGTTTTTCTCTTAACGTCTTTTTCTATTTGGGCTGCTGCGTATGTATGCCTATCCTCTGTTGTACCCAAATGGTGATATTGTTGTAGCACTAGAGCCACTTTGCATTTGCAGAGGTTGCAATAAATAACGGACTACTACTACTCCTTTCCTTGTGCATTTTAGTGGTGCAGCAACCTAAACCTTAGTAAAAAAACATACAATATAACCCTGATGGAAAAACGAGCGTTTTTGGTCTTACAGTGCTGCTCCATACATACTCCGTTGCCTCCACTTATTCTCATCTCGTTCCTGTCATTTCAATACGTTTCTCGACTAAAATGACGACAACGTGTCTCCGCGGCTCCTCTCTGCTCACACACAACCATCAGCTCTCGAATAATAAACTGGAAGCAAAGGTTATTCATCATCCGACTCTTATATTGCTCCTTGATTTACTCTGAAAAAAAAAGTTTTTTTCTTCACAAATTCGCACACCTCCGCGTGCTAACTTATCATAATAATAAGAGTGTCTTAAAGTGCACCCGTTGAATGGGACGAGTTAGAGTAAATGGGTCTCTATCCTTCACTTCATCTTTATCCTGCACGTAAGTCAACCAATAGGATTTTTTTAGAAGCAACTCCTCAACTGCATAGAAAGTATCCACTTGACTAGACTTCTATCTCCTCACGTAATTTTCTCTCCGTCCCTCCGCTCCCCACCACATACCTTTTCGGCAAACATGTGTAAAAAAGGAAAAGTCGGGAGAAAAAGGGTAACATGAAAAAGGGGCTTTTTTACTCTCAATATTATTCCCAGTCAATATGGGTCCCCATATGATGCGCCCTTTTTTATACCTACACCATATCCCTTTGTTGGAGTGTGTACTACAACTCCAACTTTCTCCTTTATAATTATTACTTGCTTCCTGGGAAAAAGGCAAAAAAAATTTTTTTTTGAACATATATATATTTCGTTCGAATGAAGGAAACAAAATTGAAGCTAAGTCACTACCCAAAAAAAACTTTCTTTTCTATTCACTCCGTCTATATAGGCAGCAGTGTACGGCATATATATCCGAAAATTCTACAGAGGCCCATATGCCCCTTGTCGAACCAACTTTTAGCTAACACAATTTAGAGAAATGGACTAACCGTAAAAAATTGAACGCTTCAAGCATGCAAATGACTCTTCTTCCCGGTTTTATAGGAGACTACGAAAAAACCGTAAAATGTACATGTTTTTGTATCTAAACCAACTTTTAGTACACATATGTCTTTTTTCTCTACCCTCGCGGCAGTTCTCAATCCCGAGCCGCGCGTTGGCTGCTGGGTAGCTCCGAGTTGAACAGATACTAGTTTTAAGCAAGTAGTAGTCGTAGAACCTCCTCGGACTAATATCCAGTCTAACATGCCACACTTTTACTCTCATTTAATCTCTCAGACCACTTGTTCCCCAAATGGGGTAAGATCTTTCATCCCGACGACGACTATCCAGTTGTATTTATATTGATACCACCACCACCGCCGTGGTGTTCCGCTGTGAAAAAATGGTGATCGTTCCCTTTTTTCTGGTAATAAAATGCCCTTGTGGATATATCTACCCTGAGCATGGAGCCCACGTTTTTCCAGCAGATTATATATGGCCACACCACACATACCACCACCGCCACCATATACCACCGCTCTATGTATGTATGTATATAGTTGGCTGAGTGGAAATTGAATTAGAGTTTGGGAGGAGGATATGTACATGTTGTTAGAAACTCGACTGATGAAAAAATAGCCGACCCGGATATGCGCTCCTCAATGAATGAGACTTTTGCCCATTTATATCAATAATAACAATATTATGAGAGTGCGGGGAAAGAAATGTTCGCGTAACACAAACATCATCATCATCATCCGAAAGCATGATGATCCCGATCCTGATCTCCAGCGCATCCCATTCTTCCAGATCAATCACCACAACCAATTTGTCCATGGCACTCTGGAGAAATCTAATGATAAAAGGCAATAAAATGGGGGTTGAATTGTGAAATGTAAGACAAAAAATAATAAACTTGGCCTGAATTCCAAAAGAGCAGAGAGAGAGAGAGAGAGAGAGAGAGGAGTCAGAAGAGCGTGAATATCTATCGGGTTTCCGATATCAATGCAAAATCAATGTTTTCCCAGATATGAATACGGAGATGATAACAATAGCGAGAGCGAGACTACGCAGCACCTTCCAAATGAATCTACCCTTTTCGGAAGTCTGCATCTGTTCCGGAGTGAGATTTGCCTGCTGGATCCTCTGATTCCACCGTTTTATACAGCCACTTTGGGTTACCAACGAGTCGAGGAGCATGGTTTGTCCAGCAAATGAGTCATTACTCGGTGGGAACACGGTGGTCCCATTAAGCGTACAAAATATATATGGAGAGAGAGAGAGTTGCAAAGTGTAACATCCCATCATGATTCCGGGGGAAGGATGAAGGAATTTCCAAGGTCTCAAAGTATCCACGGGGTATAGCACGTCCGGAAAATATAGGACAAGGCTTTTATATAAGGATATCCCAAAAAAGTTGTTCGCCGATAATTCCCCAAAGCCCTCAAGAGGGAATAAAATTGTAGAAAAGCAGACGAAATTTTCCACGGTCCAGCTCCGCAGTTGAAGCCAATGAATGCATAAAAGGAGATCTCTCTCTCTCCCCTTTTATCCCACCACCACCACCACCGATGTGTACAAGATGGTTGCATTGTGTTCACAGATCTGAGCACTATCCCCGACGACTGCCACCACCACCGCAAAAAAGCATTATCATTTGGAAGTATGTCACTGCTCATTTACTTGCGGTGGCTGTGGCTCCTCCGATACTACGACTACTCCTTGTTTCATTCATTCAGATCCACCATCGCAAGCAACGTATTATACCTGCTCCGGCTCCTGCTGCCCATACCTTTTATTGTGCACTTTTTATAATAAAAAAAGAACATAAAAGAGGAAGTAATGCGGGTTCCTTTTGAATTTAAAATGAAAAAGCTTTTTACTCCGAAATAATAAGGGGAAGTTACAAGTTGTGCAGCCCAGCATCATATCAAGACTCGGAGCAAAAAGAAAACCCTTTTGTTTTCCCAGCCAATCTGAGATATCACTTCCAAAAATGTAATTCAACTTTTTGAGCACATAAAAGTCTATACATAAAATACATACCGAATCAGAGAAACAAGAGCATCCAGCCTGTTTCAAACACATGAATTACCATTTCTCTCAACGTTTTGTGATCATAATCGCGGAAAAGGGAACGGGCACAAGTTGATCATCCAATGAAATATTGCTTTTATCTAGAGCGAGTGGACTGACAGGACAAAAAAATAACATTTACTTTTTTGTTCCTCCCGTCCTTCATCTTTTTTTCCACGGAGAAAACCCACAACACAAAACAGCAAAAAAAACATCATATTATTTTTGTTGGTAAATGTTTATTTCGGAATTGTGAATTGAGATACCTATGTGATGTGTAGATACGTAAGTACGTACGATCTCGCTCTCGCTTCCCTACATATCTATAATGGGAAAAGAGTGCCCAGTGCCCGCACTCAACCTTTGCTTTTTCTGCGTTGTTGTTCCCTGTGAAAACGGAGGTGGGAGAAGTAACGCGAATACACATGTTTTGTGGATGACACGGTTCCTACAAGATCGTTTTGCGTGAGATATGGACCAGAATTTCGGAACAGGAGATCCACTTTTTTGTATTCCCTGGGATCTACTTATTCCCGTGAAAAACAACAATAGTCCCTAGTCAACAGTCACAAAACTGACATCAGGAGTCCAGCATGCGAACAACGCAACGGTAACGAGACTATAGGTGGATTTTGTGTGTACGAGCAAATCTGCACGTTCGAATGTACTTTACTAACTTTAGGAGTTTTTGCGAAATAAAACTAAAAATTACTTTTTAAAATCTAACTTTGCAAAGTAGGACGTAGTACACATAGGTAAGTAAGCCATTGGTCACACAATTTCCTTCCCCCCCGCGTATTTATGTATAGAAAATGTTATTACTTTGCGCGAGCTCGTCGTGTCTAAATTCTCGATTGACATTGATAGTCACCAAATTTTCATTTAAATTTTAATCATTCTAAGCAACTAGAAACAAGAGTTCACTCTCTTTTGTACATTTGTGAACTCCAAACGATGCAGTCAAGTCAGTCAGTAGCCTTGGACTCACTCCGTCACACATGTCTGGTATGTTTTTGACAAACACTCAAACTCAAATCAGGTCCTGCCTTCCCGTGCACCATGCACAACAGCCAAGGTGAATCCAGAAACAGCTTACTAGAGTCTGATGAATCGAGTAGTTTACCAACTTTCTAGGTGGCATTTTCTCGTCGAAAATAAAACAAATTGGGACCGAGAAAAACATGATACACCTCACGGGAGCTTTTGTAGGTAGTCAACTCAAGTGGATTTTCATGTCTCAATTCAGCCATCCAAAAAAACCATGCATATACCTAGCTCAATGTGTATAGAGACTATTATTATTATTATATCACTCTCTACCACACATCCCCACATCCTCCATGCGAAAATGCTGAAAACATTTGCAGGGCATATATCCCAGGAAAAATTTTGTGAATGGATCCTTTGAGAGTTGTGTGTGGTGTGCAGTTGTTTACAATGGTATCACAATTAGTACCGATTTCCCTCCCAGTCCTTCCCAACTTCCTTTTCTGTTTAAATTAAAATTAGCCATAAAACAACTAAACACCGGAGAGAGAACACCCGCTCATCCTCCTCCTTCCCCGAGTATTAAAATGACACTCCAGGTGAAGGAAAATGGGGAAACTCATCCCCAAAACGATTTATGATTACGACACTTTCGAGCAGGATCATTAACATTATGTATTTACACTCCGGAGATCCAAAAAAAACTCCAATAAGGAGAGGTGGTACAGTACAAGCGAGCAGCAGCTCTGCTCTGCTCTCCCATTTTCCTAAATACATTTCAGGCATTATAACTTATTGTGCACTTCAGAACCAGTCATTGACTACGTGTTTTCCCTGAAACGATTTAAACCAAAATGCATTACTGGGCGCTATCCATCTTGTTAATAACACTTTGTCCCCTTGCTCCAAACACGGCATTTTACTCACCGCCCATTATTCCAGCTCCACCAAGGACAATCCCGGGTTTTCTCCCTCGGGTGGTAAAAGATGACAAGAGAGAGTGCACTAAATGCTCGTTGGCGATAATTTATTGGTGGATAAGGAGACGCCACATAGGAAATATGCCTCCATCCAACACAAGATTTGAATGGCTTCCCCATTCCTTCCACTACCTTCTCTTCAAATTTTCTATTTAACCAACCTTCTTTTTTTACCAGAAAAAAGGGCCCGTCCTTCCTCCCTTCAAAACGTATAGTGCATGCATGCTAAATTATGGTGTGCTATACACACCCCCAATTTTAATGTCATTTGACTATTACACTCACTCACTCCTGTGCTCTGCAAATGCACAAAGACCTTCTTGTCTTCACATTTTTCTTTTGATGTGGAGGAACCCTCGAGGAAAACAATGCCACCGGTATCCAAGTCATTTTCAAGTGTCTTCCCTCCGGTTCCCGTTTCTCGGGCGGTTCTTATTCTTCTTACTCCTTTTCAATTCACATCAACTCTTTCAGTTCCAAGATGAAAATCTGATGATTTTATACCAAAGCACAGAGCAGAAGATGTTCATTGTTTGGAGAAAAAAGTGGGAGCACGAGCTTTCTAAGCCTCTGGTGACACATAGATATTCATTAAGAACTAATGATTCCTTCCAAGACTGGAGGCAGGAGGAAGACATTCCCATAAAGCACCACCACCACCACCACCACCTCATCGTTGCGAGAGATGTCTTTCACAGCGTGAAATTTACGATGGTATACGTATACATGACGGTGGATATTATGCATCCCACGCACTTAACACAAAAGCACAATGCATTTTACCTGAATGAATAATTCCTTTTTGTTCGTGTGGGAAGGATGTTTGAGGATACGAGAAAATGTTTAATTATTTTTTCATTCCGGAATGGCTACTGAATTTCACTAACTCGAGACCGATTCCAAACAGACTGACGATACTGACGAGTGGGAGAGGAATCCTCAGGTAGAAATGAAGTTTTTCGTTTAAAAAGAATCCAACTAGACCACCATGATGATCATCATGATCTAATGATAGCAGTGCAAGTGCACTTTGCTGTACATCATGCACTTTTATGTATTCTCCCATTATTATAATCTACTCGTTATCTTGGTCTCATCGGTTCTCTCCAGGTTTGGCATGCATGAACTTCGTCTAAATTATTTATTTAAAGGGTAAAATTGACGTTGTTTTGGTTGTCCGTCTGTGCAATGATCATTAGTTAAGTTGTCAGAGAGAGTCTTCTTCGAGTAAAGTATGAACAGGATGGTTTATTGATTTAGAAAAAACTGTGAAATTCTACTACTGTAACACATTATTCATCGGCACTACTTATCTTCAACTATTTTCGGATGAATGTAATCCACGTACAGCAACAACCATTATTAGATTCATTTTCTCCATTTTCCCCTATCAATAAAGTTGCCAAACTTGTTTTTTTTCGTGTAATCTCCTCGTTTCACGTTTAGTCTGGAGTTAAGTGAAGCGTACATTTGTGGTTCTCTTTTGTTCACTAATCGGATCAAAAAGCTCAAAGAAGCAAAGCAAAGTTTTTCGTTTTTCCATATATGCACATGTAATCAAGTTTTTGCTTCGAAATTGATTAAGGACTGCACACGATGGACGGACGGATGGACTTTTATGTGGTGCATTGATAAAAACCAGGCATATTTTCATTATCGCCAGTTTATATTATCCCTTTCGTGCGTCACTACCTAAAAGATTTTTTTTTGAAATTGAAAATAACGCTACTTCCAAGCATCATTACACCCAGAAGTAAAAACGAATTTGGCTAATAAAACTCTAATGATGTTTCTTTGTTCTGAGCAACACCTCTCCCTGAAACGCAACCTGTATATTGTCAGATATCAATCAAGAGGGAGAAGGATCAGTCATGTTCGTAATATTATTCAGGTTGTGTCCTCCTATTATTACCATAAATACCTGTGTATCAAATACTTGAAGAAAATGTTACGACTTGCCCACACTTTCTCAGAACTTTATTCAGCAGATATTTTGTGATAAGCCGCTCAACAACAAATGAATACACGCACGACGAAGGAGAGAGATGCGTAAGAAACGTCCTCCCTTAAAGAAACATTCCTTCCAGGCTGTAGGGAAAATGTAATTTTTATTTAAATACCTCTCATTTTTCTGTTTTTTTTTTGCTAGGACGGGTGCAATTAACACAATGAAATATAACATAACATATACTCGCTATATAATTTGAGAAGACTGTATGAGCTATTATATACAAGCTTATTATATCATATGCACAAATGGGATTTAATTCACAAACTCTTTTTACAACTTTATTCGCAGATTGAGTTTCAGGCAGGCAGAGAAAACGTATTTTGTAAATGGCTTTTTAATCACGTTCTCGGAGCAATAAACATTGTCTGGGCATCTACCATCTCGAAATCACAAGGCATAAAAGCCAGCTATCCCGGGCAGACCTGTTTTTTATTCTCAAATTATGAAAATCATGAAAAATGTCTCTCGCTGGATGAATGTATGCGTTTATCTGATATGATATGCGATAGAGAATTCTCAAAGCCGTTTGACAAGCAACAACCATGAACAAAAAAGAAGAGGTTGAGAGTGAAGGAAACAAGAAAAAAGTTGGCGATGTGTGTGATTATTATTTTATATCCCAATGTGATTATTTTTTATCTTCACAGAAAAATGATGAGTATCTTTGTAGAAAAAGCAGTTTTCGTTAATGTTGTACCAAATGAAAGTATGCGTATGGATGGAGGAGGAGGAGGATGGAAGGATAATGCTGAATGTATCAATTATTAACTTGCAAAATCCAATTCGTATGCATACAAAAATGCATAAAAATATTATGTTAAATTACATCCTTTTACTCCAACAGCAATAATTAAATTCGAGGAAATTGACAAGTGGAAGTTGCACAAAAAAACATGAATAGGAGGATTTGTATGTTGATGAACCCCATGCGCAGGTTTTTCTATTTTTCGCCAAGTCCAGATTTTGTTTTCGTGGTGGTGCGTATTGTTTCCCCAAAGTGATTACAGTGGCACGGATTATGCTTCACAAAACTGCAAAGGCACAACAAAATGATGTGGCAAGAGAGAGAGAGAGAGGGGGGGGGGAGTGAAATGTGAGTTCTCCCGATCTGGTTTCATATACACTTTTTCTGCCATTTCTTCTTCGGCTCACGCAAAGGTATTACTTTTAATCGTTGCGTGTGAGTCGTGTTTTTTTTTGCTTTGAAAAGAAGTGATGATGATCAGTTATCAGCAGCTGTAAACTAGCATGGGATGAGGGGCTACAGGTGCAAATTAAATGATTAATGACAGTGTGTTAATCGTTTATTATGAGAGGTTTAGCATCAAAGACACCGCGGGAAGAGCTCCCGTGGACAAACAAAAACTGTTAACGAGGAGTTGTTTTTAAGAATAATTCTTTATGGTAAATAATTGGCGATAACAGGGAACATTAATAAGAAAAAAAACAAGGATTAACATATTATTCATTTCTTTTTGTCAATTTTACTGCAGTATTTTTAATTGATTTGATATTCACAAAGCATATTCCTTCAGATTACAGCTGAAAATAGCTACCGCGAAGCGCAATAATACCTTCCTTCTTACGCACAAAACCAGAAGGTAAAATGGCTCACATGTCACATCTTCCACAGACAAGAGATATGGTCTGAATTTCACAGAATTAGATGTGGATCGAACAATTAGATGTTAAGTGGAATGGGGGGGATACAAAATTTTACAATGATGTTCAAGTCACTGGGATATTGTGTGCGTACTTTTACAAAGTTCATGGAGAATGGCTACAACAATTCTATTCTACTTTCACTTCCACATATTTTATGCACAATTTACATATTTTTAGTCCTTTGTGAGTCCAGCCAGACCTTGTAAAATTCCCAGAATGATGACTCGGGAAATTGCAAATCAAAAATCTGTTGAAACTTTCGACCCTTAATGTTGTACCAGAGTGCATTTACACCGATAATCAAAAAGCACGGTGAAAATGCTACTCTGGTACGCATACAGGGCGAGGCAATCGCAATTCTTGATTTCCATCTATTGAGCAAAGTCCAGCCAGCAAAATTGGAATCCGGACGAGGATGATCCTTTGTTGCACCAACCATTTAATTTTAGATTAGTGTGATGAAGCACTAGTAAATAAATTGGCTTGCAAACTTTTTCCACAAAATATCACTTTTTGCTTGTAAAAATGCGTTTTAGCATTACACGTTATCCCCATTAGCCCCAATTTCCGAGTACAACGTCGCCACTTTAATCCAGTCAGAGTGATGGAAATCTTATCAAGAACATGCTGTTGTTCTGATAACCAATCTACAAGATGGCAAGCTCCCAACTACAGCCCAAACTCTGAGTTAGAGTCCTCTTAAATACTAAACCTGATAATAAAACTGAGCAAATAAACCTCCCTGAATTCTGTGCTGGACAATAACCTTGGATGCGTACACGAGGCAAGAGTGCGTTCCCAATTAATTCAAACCCCGCTAATTATAATCCTATCTTTATGCATGCGTGGGATTATCAAAAGTATCCCAAATGCATATTACGTCTGCTGCATGTACTGCATTGACATTGCGAAACATTGACAAACAAATTCGTCTAAAGCAACGCTAGACGCAACGTTTATTAAAGTGCCTATAGCTAGCTGCCAACCTGCCCAACAAAAATCCGCAATCCTACCGATTATAGAGACGTCGAGCTTCCTATCCACCCTTTTTGCAATCTGCACTACAAACCTCTACTGCCAATGCCACCCGCTTTTCTTCCAAAGATCCCACCGACTTTCCTTCGACGTCTGTCAGTCAACAAGTGAGAGAAGTCTTGTGGGAGGTATTTCGCATTCAGATCAAAAAACCTTAAACTACTCTAAATATCCCTATACTTAATGCGTATTGCCGTGTACAAAAACCCGACCGAGTGAGAAATTACGTGTTTATCCTCATAAAACGTGCTTGAAACTCCTATCCTATTCTCTCTCTCTCTCTGTATGAGTGATTACCACTTTTATGCAGTACATCATCACTACCGCACATACATCCGCTTCTTTTCTCCTCACACAAAAGAGATAGCACCTCAATTTGCACACCTTGATTGCACTGTGCAAATACAAACCGTGGGCAAGATACTTGAGGGAACACTGACTATAAAGAGCTTCTGTTTTAAAAAAAACTTGCTTCGTGGGTCAGCCCACCTTACACTTGGATATGTTAGGCACTGACTATTTTTTCAATAAAAAACACACAATCCATTGTCCCATTATTGTACGTTGCTGCACAGAGAAAGTGTTCGGCTTCGGCATGACCATTCACCATTTCCTACTTTTGCTCTCTGAATACTGAATACTGCACGGCCCACAACAACAGTTTTCAACTCCAAATCCAACTTGATGCTCCATGGCCATAATCGGGTAACCAGTTTTTTCCCATGTACTCCCTGATTGATAGATATGATGATGAGGAGGATGAGGTTGCAAAATAACCGCATATACGTGCGTTCTTCTAACAAAAGTACGTAGCATTGTACCATGTAGGCAGTTTTAATGTGCTTTGCATGCTCATTTTACTTTATCATTATGTCTGGCTGACTTCTTCCAAGTTGGCTTCGCATCGCATTCATCCATCCACCATCTACATACTTACCTGGATGTATAACTTCCTCTCGGGGGTTGATTATCAAGATAGAGTATATTAGTCCGACCACCACCGCCACCGGTCCGCTTGTACATCATACTTTGATTAAATACATTTTATACAACATATCTCCCGTTTTAATGGGCGATGGCTTCTCCACTTACATCACATGAAAACTTGAAACTGCACTACAAACTCTGCAGAAACTTTAGAAGCGAAGATAGTAATAACTCCCTTCAACATATTTATGACCCCTTGGCCGGCTTGGTGCGTCTTGGCTTTGGATTTCGTTGCACTCATCAAAATAATAGGAATCCCATTTTTTCCCACATTTTATCTTACTTACAATCATGCATACATTGTCTATAGACTAGTCTCTCGTCGAGAGTGAGAAAAAAACAGTCAGTCTCAACACGAGCATCCCAGTTATTTCACTCCAATTTGCAATGGAATATAACATGCTCCGTTGCGTGTCATTACAGAAAACGATGTGGAAAGTCGTGTCGAAGCTGAGAGTTTAAGAGGTACTGGTTTCACTTCACCATTGATTTTCAAACAAGGCTCATAAAATCCTCCAATAAAACACCCCTTTTCTCAATCACAACCAGCCGTGACGAATGCAAAATGCCATGATTAGCTTTCAAAATAGCTGGAGTTCAACAAGGGCTCAAAATTTGCAACAACAAAAATGCCATTTTTTTTTGGTGATATTCACCTCTCACTCACTTCTTTTCTCGTCGGCCTCGTGCCACTCAACCAGGGTCTCAGTGCGTCTGATTCTAATTTAGGTATCAATTGGTCGAGAAACCGGTACCGGTAGTTGGAACAACTACAATAACAACATAACAATAAGGTTATTGTAACCATACTATTCAGCTATTTTACAATATTTTCTGTATGCCAAAGTTAGGATTTCACAACGAGGAAATACAAAAAAAATCGGGTACTACATGCGATATTCCTATCTAGAAAATTATTTAATGATAAGTAACAAACCCAACAAGAATTCCGGATAGCAAGTTTTTTTTCCCTCGTTTATCACCATATTATTGAGGATACAAAACCCGAAAAAAACTCCACGTGCAGCCTCCGGCAAAATATGTAGACGGTCATTGCTATACATTATTAGTAATATTATTATTAAGTACCGGAAGCTGCTTTATGCTTTTGCTCTCTCTGTCCGTCTGTTTATGCAATCACCAAAGAAATACACTTGTCTTGTCAAATTCCAGTTTCGCAAATCGATACATCAACAAATATCTCCAATATACGTTTCCGCATTTTAGATAGTCATAATAACCGTGAAGGAACAATTGGAGAAAGAAGACACGAGAGAATTGACGAGAAAAGTAATCAAATTGCGTTAACTAATGAAAAAGAAATTATGAAAAGTTTTCTCGTCAATGCTTATCTAGCCAGTTAAGTAGCTTAAGGGTTCGCTTCAATCACCACTGGAAAACACCGAAAGGTGCTTATGATATAAATCTGTTGTTAAATGTTGCGTAATTTAATTGCATGCGCACAACAGCATACTATTTCAACAGATTTCAGTAATTGAAGCTACTTCAGCCTAATACCTCTGCTGCTCTCTTCTTTTACTACAGTTTATTATAGTGCATTTCATCTTTGATCATGGGATGCAAAATTATTTATTTATGTATTAGAATTAAGCGGGAGGGAATTATAGAAACCTTTTACGTTGATGGGGGTTCTTGTTAAATCCGTCCGTAGGTTAGTTCAATAGGTAATTAATCTGTGCGGTGCATCAAGTACCTACAAAATCCTTTGAAGGTCAATACCTTCTTCTCTTCTCTGCATGAATCATATCATATCTATCCCGCCGGAATCTCTTGATATCGATATTCAAAAAAATGTGAACTTCTCTTCTGCAGATATCTTCCAAGAAAGTGTAATAAAAACACAAAACTTGTTTGATGAGTGCTAAAAACCGCCACATAGCATCATTCTATTCATCCTCCTTTTCATCCTCCGAGATAACCGATGAGCTCAAATAGGATGGATGGGGTGGGGATTTTGTTATATTAAGCATTTTTGCTCACAGTCTTGCTTTTTGCATTTTTAATTGCTCACCTGTCAAAAAAGTGCATGGATGACCACACCACGCCATGTTTTCCCTTGTGTCTTTCCTGAATGTGTATTTGCATAAATTAAGTGGATTTTTACACACCTACGTTTTTACTATACAGTCAGCATAAACATAAAGTGTTTCCTCTAAATACCTCTCGGAAAACTGGGAAAATGGAAATTGCGACTGTGAAGTTTGCAAATATACGGAGGAAACATAAGACGCGGTTGATTCACGGTTGGATGCATGTAGCCTCGAAAAATGGCCGTGGGCAATGAGCTAGTAAGTAAGCCCCATGGAGGATGCGAAATGGAGCTTTAACTAAACATAACTTTGCTTTTGTGCAAATGATACTAATGATCTTTCCACCTTCTGCAATACAAAACTGTTTGATGTATTACATAATTGCAGTTTTTGCAAATGTAGCCACAAGAACTACTAGAAGGGATGTTTAACAAGATGCTTTCTTTTCATTCACGTCTTAAAATGGTCTTCATGTAATAGTAACACGTGAAATTCCAGTCTCCGTCACATTCCGGAAAGTAGATGCAGCATCAACATCATCTCTAAAGATGAGATTATATCGAAGATGACAAGCAAGGCAAAAAGGATTAAAAACAAGTTGGAATCCAGATCGCCGTATCCGACACCGGAGAAATATCCCCCGCGATGACTGATGGCTTAGTGGGGATTATGCTCAGCGTGAGTGTACTTGTCATTAGATATAGATTTTGCCTGAAACATAGCACAGCGTAATATTAAAGTAAAATTTGTTAGTTTAAATACAGGTTTTCGCTTTGATCTAGTTAAGGATTAAGAATTCTTCTGGGTTCCTCCTGATCACGTATCACGTTGATTATTAACGAGCCCCAAAAGACAATCCCTCCGGGGTTTTTCTTCAAGAGCTGAAATATATTTATATAAATATCACCTGGCCATCGCATCGTGATCGTGAGCATATGATTATTATACAAATTGTTTCGTCAAATTATGCAACTGCTTAAATAATTTCCATTGCTAATTTCCCAACAACGTTGTTATTAAATGGATGCGGATAATGGCTAATTGCATGTCAGATTTGAATGGACTAGCATTTTGCGTTTTGGCAATACGGAGTAAATCTCAGTTCTCACTGAACTACACTAACGATCAATCTGGCTAATTATAAGCTTACGATAAGTTAGCTACAAATGTACCAAATAACCTCTAATAATAATGCGACTAAAAGCGTTCAAAGGAGAAACATGACTTCACTGAATGTTCACAACGTGAAAACGAGTTTCAATGAGTGTGCTGCTGAGCACTGTGAGTCTACTGGAGCATCATTGATTTTATGATCTTGAATCAACAAGCTGAAACCTCGTCCAGTTGCTATTTATGCCAAACAATGTATGTAGCGCAATATGTACCAAATGTATTGTTGTTCGTTCAGCACTTTTTGCGGTATAAATCTTGTGAAGTCAGTCAACTTTTTCGTTCTACTGGATTGAGAGAAGTTTGATGGAGTAAAATGATATATTCTGTTTAATGTAGTCATCATCTCAAAATACAATGGTCATGTTCATGTTCGTACCTTTTTCCATTTTTCTTGTTTTGCAACATTTCTCAAAGTTTACTAGCGAAAAATGAAAATGCGTGAGTAGCGTGTACCTAAGTGCATACATTCCCTACATGCATGGGTATTCTTATAAGCTCGCTTTACAATTACAACTCAGGTTTAGGCATACAACGAGTCTAACAATGAGCACGGTGGTATAATAAACTTGTGTATTATTCCGTCATTTTACTTGCAACACTGAAACGATTAGTTGATTGATAGAAGATTCCAGAGTGGTCGTGGTTGTGCCTGCGCTAAAAACAACTTTTTTCTCCTTTTCCACCTCTCTTTTATTTCAAAAATAATTCGACGATTTCAATTTTATAGATACCTATGTTTGGATGGAGGCGAAACTAGAATTTTTAGAATGAAGCAAATATAGCTACATTTTGCCACCCCATCCCCATACATAACATTTAACACCGGGTAAAAAGTCAGTGAACACCCGACACGTGCAGAATAGATACAACGACCTCGACGATGCAAACACTAGCCAAGCCAAAAGTGCAGATTATAAGTAAACACAGCCACCTATAGCCACGCCATATACATTCATTTTAGCCTATAGACGTTGTGACGACTAAAAATGCAATGACCTGCAGAATCCCAAACTGGAAACGGGTTTTTTAAAGAAAGCAATTTCTTAAACCCAATTACGAGCTCCAACCGTCACTCCGAAACGAAACAGCATGTTGTTCAATTAGCATAATAATATGTGCATATCACAGGATGCCTTCGAGTGATGTCCATATGTCCACTCACACTCGTATTTTACATGAATGCATAACGTTCAACCTGTGTGTATGATGCACAAAATCAAGACGAAAAATCCAGTTGAGCAAGGAATTCTGTGGAAAGTGCAACATATTGTTCGTTGTTTCTTATTAGCCAAACGTGACTAAAAAACCGGGGAGCCACTTTCGCGATAAAAAAAAATCCTTTAAGTAGAGCATGTACAGACAGACGGAGAGAAATATATATATATGTTATGGTGAAAAATGAGCAACAAATAAAAGCTGACATTCGAACACTGCTTCACTTCCAGAACATGCAGAGAGCTCTTATCCGTCTTGTTCATCAATCATTGTTTTTTATATTTGGATTTGCAAAAACAACATTTTGCAAGTTTTCTCTACACGTACAAAAAATTCTCCAACAACACGCCTTCTCTCTGCGGCATCTCATCATGCAACAACAGCAACATCCCCGGAATCGTAATATTCGTAATTCTGCAACCATATTAATACGTCTTACTTTTTGTGTTAAAAATATGCGACTTTCAAGATGAATGTGACAGGAGGAAAACACAAATGAGCAACTATTTTTTTTAAACCTCATGTTTCTTTATGCACGTGTACTTTTTTGAAGAGATCATTGATTAGTTCTCAAAACTAGAAGCCGCGAGACTATACTTAATCATATAGTTTTTTTACCCCACCGGAAGATCTATTTATTACAAGATTTTTCTTTAAAAACAAGAGGTGGAGTTGAAATTTTCACTAACCGTCCCCTCCGTTCAACACAATGCCCCTCCTGAGGTCTCTGTTTTTGCTTAATTCAATATTTTTTTTGACCTTCCGTGAGAATGAGAATCCCAATTTTAGAATCCGTTTACCGTCAAATTCCCAATGATTGCTGGGTAATGACTACAACTACAAAAGTTATTGAGTTTAATTAAACGTTAATTACATGTAAGAAGATGATTACACCTTTGATCTCAAGAGTACCATTACAATTGTATGCTTACGCGAGGGAAAAAACTTAGTAAAACACGGATTAAAACCCTGTTTTCCCGTCTTAAAGGTTTCATAATAAAAATCAGCGGAGCGTGAAGTAAACACCCTATTTTTTCTGCAATTGACGAGTGTTACGTAAACCTTTTTTTGCAATTGACGAGTGTTATGTAAACCTTTTTTTTGCATGTTCTAGAATAGGAGTTGCAGTTGCAAAAAATCCATTCTCTATTTCAAGTTCAAAAGACTTGTCAGATTGCGTTTCTCATTCCGGTCTCAATCTTATTTCGCTTGCCAAGCGAAAAATTCCAAGATCTGCGTGCATCCAACTTCTTTTTTTATGAAACGGAAGCATTTACTACCCATAAATCTTGTATGCTATTGGTGATATCCTGTTTATTACCGGTGGATTTGTTCTTTTTATATGCAAGGAACTTTTAAATTCTTCCACTTTTCCACTAAAATCCCCAACAGAGAATCACATTCGAATATGTTGTTAATTACAAAAAAATGGAAGAAAATGTTAAGTTACGTGTGAAGTAACCAAAAGGCGCAGCATGTAGAAAAAACTTGGAGAAAATACGTCATCACTTTTTATTGAGCTTGTTCGGTCGGAGGGAATTTTTTCTTGGAGAACATTCTGGCTTGATTCTCTTCTGAAGCCGCATCGTAAAAGTATTTTTTTTCTTTTCTAGTATGTGGCCACTTGGAAAAACAAACCGAGATCAAGCACAAGTTGCACCACGGCGCATAGTCGGAACGGCAGGGGTTGATTTGTTGCAAAGAAAAAGTAACCTTTCGCAGCGTCTCCTGCGAGCAGAAATGATATAACTTTTGGTTTAAAAAAAAATCAACAGGAAAACCCATTAATTTGGAAGAGAAAGCTGATTTGAGGATGTTTAACGAACCTAACGTCCACAAAACGACCATGCTTACACTGAAAGTGGGGAGAGGGTTGAAACAAAGGAAAACAAAAATGAATAAATCATATTTAATTAAGGTGCCTATATGTGCTCTCATCATCCTTGAGAGGATTTTACGAGGCAGTAATTCGTATAAAAATGACATGTGTTTGTGGGGTACGGTAGATATATAATTAGGAATACATTGTTGATTTTGTTTTGCTCGTTTCCTTACCTCATTCCTACCGTTGAGTGGGCATTATAGTTTTTAAGAAGTTGTGGAAAGGTGAGGAAGGCCTCGATGAGGAGAGCGATGTAACCCAGGGGCTCTATCCAAAAGTCTTTATTTGCAAGTACGTATGCATACACCCCGGACACCGCTAATAAGGCAAAGGTAGCTTGAATATAAGAGAAGAGGTCTGTCCATTGCCAAAACATGTCAAACTGCATTTCTTTTAGATAGAATATAGTGGGAAATTAAAAAAAAATGTGGTCTTGGCAAGCTGTGTTTGATTAAGTTGTGTTTCATAAAGTTGGATTAATTTAAAACCTCCGAAGGTTCTCTCCCGAAATTGCACTCCCGCTTCACGGGCACGATTTCGTTCGATCCGTAAGCATAACTCGAGCATAACGAACATGGCAAGTACCATTACTATGGATTGAAACAATAACGCCAGGTCGAAATAATGTCCAAGCCTGGAAACGGAAATAGGGGAACGGAGAATGAGTTGCCTAAGTAAGATTTAAATATCGACACTCGTCCAACACACCAAAACATAATAGATGCATTACCAGTAAGCTATGCGCAATATGCTGGAAACGACTACAACCAGACAAACATAAGTGGAGAAACCTGATGGGTCGTTGGTTCTTCGAATATGAAAATATTGCGGGATGAATGGAAGCTATAAAACAAGGGAAGATTTGTTATTAGCTAATGAAATGGGGGTATATGTTAAATGTGTTCCGTGTGGCACTTACAACTCCTCCAAATATTATAAAGAAACGCGCAATGAAAAGCACAGCTCCTTTATGAACAGGAATTTCTTGACCTGGGCCAGAGAACTCTCCCTGGTAGCTCGACATTATGTAGTGAGTTGAAGTAGCGGTGGATATTTTTTAAATCAAACTTTACGAAATCGGTTGTTACTAATATAATGCCCGAGGAAATCTTATCTTAAAATACCTTTCGGAAGTTTTGGTCAGAACAGTAGATATAGTCACACCGAGAGAACCGAGTATGATGTACGCATGGAGGTATCTCGATGCATGTGCACCAAATGATTGCATGATTGTGCTAAACATCACAAGCTTATTTTTGTAATCGATTATGATGATACATAAGATGTTAATGGTTTCTATAGAAGGGTTCATACTTCATTTCCCTCGGAGATTGGAGTGTGCGTCTCGGGGTGTTGGCGACGTAGCCTACGTAGGTGAGAGAATGGTCCAGCCCTTTCTTTCTTTTTCTATAGATGGTCTGCAGAAACCTGAACCAAACCGACGGATCTCGGACTAACGCCTCCCAAACTAAAACCTCCCACTTCCTCCACATCGCATTCAAGCAGGATAATTATTCTGTCATGGATGGTAAAGTTGGATTAATTAAAATTTATTCACATGTCGCATAACATGACAAAACGTTAAAGCACAACATGTTAGCTAGTTTTTAATGTTTAATTGAAACGGTACGGTAAAATACAACAACTGTAAATTTCAATTTTAACAAGTGATAACCATGATAGATTTAACCATCTGATAATTTATTGCTTTTTCATTGTGCCGTGCATCGTATCGCATCATCACTGCGCTGCAGCTTCATTTTACTTAATAAAATAACCAGTCGTAACTCATTATTCGTCTTTGCTAATGCACACATTAAACATATCACAGAAAATGGTAAAATTGTTGTCTTAAATAAATACATACAATTAGATTAATTACAAACACGTTTAACTTACCGAGCGAGGTACATTTAATAAATACCACAAATGTGCATGAGTAATTACAAAAAAATCGATGAAGGAATATGCTTATACCAGCAAACTTTTCAGTCAAAATTAGTATAAAGTATATAAACGTACCAATAAATCAAATTCAACCAATCATCAATCTTACACACAATAAAATTGCCAGTAAGGGGTTGCGGCCCACGATGAGTTTGAACATCCTGCATGACTACAAGTGTTATTGGTTAAATCGATTAGTGAAACTATTCTCGCCCAATTCTACCCTAAATTCAAGGCTATTTCAAGCTATCATGTTCTACTTAAGTGAATAGAGATACCAGGAATAAACTACACTACTAGTTAGTATTTTTCGAATACAATTTATAACTACTTCGTTACACTGAAAGGTCGGTCGGTACACTGTGCCGGGATCTACACTAACAGATTCAAGCCATCTTATAATCATATATTCCCAGTTTTATTGGGATACTTACGATTAAACGTTGAATGGAATATACAATTAAAAATAGTGCTCACAAAGATATGTTATTGATATAAAAATTATTCTAACATAATAACAAGATTGGACAGTAGACAACACTGGAATTTACAATTTGATACAAGATACTTATTAGGGAGAACAGTGGAAGGAAGCAGGTTTAGGATAAAAATATATAGTAGCAAATGAGGCAGACTTGAAAAATGCACTTCTTATTTAAATCGTGATTTCTGAATCAAGATCAAATTCAAGTATTTCTCTGAAAGCTTTGTCGATCAAACTGCTTCATCTGACTAGGGTGAATGGATGAAGCTTCCATCTGAACTAGATACCTAAATGTAATACATTAACAGCTTAAAATATTATCCAGCATGTAAATATAGCTTTCTCTGTGATGGACCGACTGAGAAAAACAGAAGAATAAAAATATGAGTTTGATGCTTTTTATGAATGTACTCGTCCATTTCCGTTCCCGTAAAGCCAAATCTGGGCAAGTATAGCAAGGTCAACGCCAATTTGTAGGCAGCCGCAAATGGTAAACTGAACCGGCGCACTTCGCAGGACGAAGTAGGAGGTCTTGAAAACATCCTACAAATTTAAAAGACTTAAGATATAAAACTGAAATCACACATTTCATCAGAGACAAGAACCCATCAGATTAAATATAATATGAAAATATAAAAAGTTAATGAAAAAATATGTTTTCCACTTACACCGCAAGTCCACATGAAGATCATCGTTGCACTTGTAACAAAAATGTAAATCACGTTTTCATTTAAACACTGTCTTTTACGTGATTGTGAAACTCTCATTACGAATAATACGATAATAATTATATCTTACTTCATTCCACGAGTAGATCGATTCCTGTAATTGCGCAAGAACTGAGGAACGCCAAGCATCGCTTCCGTGAATACAGCAAGAAAGCCAACAGTTTCAACAAAAACTGAAAACTTTGCAAACTGGTACATCAGGAATCCGCCTATTATGCTAAAGATGAGAAGACACTCAACGTAAGATTGGAAGTCTGTCCAGTCCCAGAAATGGCTGCGGTCGAAATCTAGGCGAACGTAAACCAAGGTCAGCAACAGAATGCTACTTTCTGAAAAGAAGTAAGCCTCATATTCCGCCCTCCACAATTTATCAAATCCACAAACCCTTCCTCTCGCTCCCAATTTTCAGGTTACCCAAACCAACTCAGCCCAATAATATACCGCCTTTAAGAATGTTAACAATAAATAACTTAAATACTTTCCTTTAGTGCACACTATTAAAAATCTACAACGTCTAAAGACACAAAGTGAAATTCAAGAGTATAACACAAAAATGGACAAGTAAACACTGATATACTCAAAAATGCAATATTCTTGCAGTTATTCCCATCCCATCACCACAGCACACACCCAGGGTCAAGGACAAAAAAGTCAAATTATTTGAATAGAAGGATGAAGCTATAGAAAGAGGCCCTTACCACGGAAAGAATGCTTTGTGAGTTGCTTGCCTTGATCGTCTGTGGAATCACAGTGAGAATCTACGTATTAATTAGGGAGAATAGCAGTGTGTATCATACACTTTATGTTGATCCAAATTCTAATTATTATTACACTACGGTGCAAATAATAGGATCTAGGTAAAGGTATGTATGACATTTGCCGTATGATTTTTGCCAAAAAATCAAACGCTTGCAAGATAAATGAAATATTTCTTAGTCCATATAAACAGGAAATGAACATTGGTGAAAATGAAATGGGAAATTAGGTAAAAAAATAACGGCAAATCACACACTTTCGACGTACAATTTCTAAACTCTAAAAATACTGAAGCATTTTTAAATTTTCAAATGTGAATATAAAAAAACAATCATGATGAATCATGGCTGTGTGTGAAGTGTGAAATGAATGTAAAAAAGAATAGCATAAGAAGACAAAAAACAGAATTTTAAGCAATGTTGATTTTTTTTTGCGAAAATGGTTATAATTACACTTTCGAATTTGATTTCAGAAAGGAAATTAGTACCAGGCAGACAGGCCGGCATGCAGATTTTAGATGCGGTTGAAATGATCTCTCACCTGTAAACACTTTGTCCTTCTTCTTGATGATATCAGATTTTGCCTTGACCTTAACACATAAATGAATCATCAACAGCATGGCAATATTCATCAGCACACTTTGAATGAGTAATGGTGTTTCAAACGGTTTTCCAAACCTGCGAATATTTGATATGCAAAATGCGATGCACCATATAAGATTACATACGTTATATACATATATGTTCATGCAACGTGAAAAAAAACTCTTGTTATACTTACCAGAACAGAATTCTGAGAATATTGGCAGTGAGCAGGGCCAGACAAACATAAAGTGAGAATCCTTCTGCATTCCCTGTCCGTCGTATTTCATTATACTGAGGAATGTAGGGAACAACTCCGCCAAAAATCATGGCGAGCTGGGATATCAGGGATATCAAGGAGACCAGTGAAAACTCAAAGTCCATCTTGATGTCCGAGGAATGTCAGATATGTCGTAAAATTTACAGCTCGACACGTCGTAACAATGGACTAGGTCCTAATTCACTACTTCACTACAGTTTTCCAAAATCTGCCAAAGAGTCCGAGTTTTAAATAAATTAAGATTTAGAAATGCTAAAGTATTTTAAGCTAAGTCAAGGAAAAGGTGCAAGATCAGCTAGTGATGTAATCGCACAAGGTCCATATATAGGACACTAGAGTGGAAGGGTTGGGTGGAGGGTGCATAAAAATTACTGCATAATGGAAATACACATGCATGCAAGGCAACTAGCAACAGGATATATACCTAAAGGTGCCACCACCACGAACCACCACCACCAAAATCCTAACTCTTTGTGACTCCTGACATACCTACATTCTTCCAAGTCGATTTCAATTTCGCAATATAGTACAATTGCCACTGTTATTCAATTCCCTTTCACCAAGCTTTGCTCATAACCCTATTACAAAAAAATATTTTCCCTTGGGTCTCTTGCATTCTCTTGTTGCTCTCCTGCTTTATTTAACAAGAAAATGGGAATAATGCATGACAGTAAGAAAAAGGGTTGTTTGGCTGTACAAAAATTTCCCGAATGAGAGCGAGCCCAGAGTTTGGAATCCGGAAGATCGATTTTAGTTAGACCCATATCATGCATAATACGTAAAGCATATAAATATGGTTTATATGTTGTTGGAGCCTTCAAGATACTTTGTAAAACTGACTTAAAACGTGGCTAGGTCAAGCTTATACTTATGGTGGGCAAAACACCAATGAGGGGGGGGGGCTTACCACCATAAGGTTTACCACAAGTATAACCGTGCTCTATATATTTTGGTTTTATATTCGATTTCAATGTATTGTTTCCATGCGGGAAGCTCTTCTCCGACATTGCTCCAGGAACTCAAATAATTTAACCATGCCATATCACATATCATAAATCACATTGTGCCAACTACACCGCTTGACCTATTTACCTATTGCTTAGAATTTTATTCCGAGTCGACTAGTACCTTCATATATGGGAGTCATAAGGACACCACGTCGAAAAAAATTCGATGTCCGGCGAATTTCAAACCTCCATAACTTTTGATTGGCAAGTCCCATACTGCTCATATTTGAGATTTTGAGATGTACACGTTTCATAAGAAGTACTATCGATTGGCGTACTAAAAACTAGGGGCCCACATATCTTTACCCCCAGGAATCCTACTTACGAAGTACACTGCCCGCCCGTGAAACAGCTATTTTCCAAATTTTCCTTCCAAACAATTTTAACATTTTCAGTCAGAAACGAGGTGATCAATAATAAAACAAAAAGATCATGTACTGCTTGACGTGATGTTCAGCGCTCAGTGAACTAAAATCCCCAACACCCAATGTGTTTACTTCCTCGTATTTGGAAATATGTGATAAACGGGTCAATGAATTGCCTAAATATTTTACTTGTCTGCAACGACATGTTATTTCAAAAGTGTGTTTGCGTTTGCATTCCATATGATTATGATGGCATTCCAAAAAAAATGGCAAAACCTCAATCTTTGTTAAAATATGCTCCAGATTATGGCACACGTCAAATTTACGGGTTGGCTACACGGAAGAAAATGCATTGAATTATTGAAAGAATGGCTACTACAAGAATGACGGCCAATGAGTTTGATGTTATATAAAATGCACCTAAATGAAACCCCATTAAATTAAAAGCGAGTAAAGTAATTAGAGCTTACCTGAACCTGCTACATATTAAATTCACATTTTCTAATGATTGACGAGGAGGACACCAAAGCATCAAAGCACACTATAAACACAACACAATTCAATCAGCACACATGTATTTACAAGGAATGCCCACGACAAAATGAATTTGTCCCTCAATTCCAAACAGCTGACACGCTTCACATAAAAGTACGATCCTTATCCTTCCTAACATAACACAAACACAAACATAACCCACCATTCATTCATACCACACAACAGCAGCAGTACTTAGTACTTACTAGTACTTACGCCAAAACGGTGCGGTGGGCTCCTCTAATTCCATATTATTCCATTCCATCCATCATAATATCCTTGCAATATACATACATATTCACAAAAGAACTAATAAAAGCTCTTGACTTTGGGAAAAAAGGAGCATTCAACGTACTTTATAGTGCTACTATTATAGCAAGAATCTCCATGCCCATTTAATTCCACTGCATGGCATGCAGTATGCAGTTGTTAGGTTGTGCTGATTTGCTGATGGTGTGTGTGCAATTAACTGGGTGAGTGTTGTAGTGTGAAGGGTATGGAAAACTACTCATAAACTTTAAAGGGGAAGAGGGGAAGCATTTGTCAATCGTGTAGTAACTTTCAAATTGCAAAGAACTGGTAACGTCTTCTTGTATGTAACTCATCATCATCATAATAACAATCTGGACTTGGACAGAAAGCTGCAGAAATTGTGAACGAGTTGTCTTTGTAATACCGCCGGCTTGCTTGACACTTGCCACCTGTTAATAATTATTGAGGATTCGATTGGTTTGTTTTCGGTTTTGGTGAAGGTTGAGGTGAGGTTGAACTTGAAGCACTTTCACCTGGTGCGCAGCTTGTTGTAAACCGGTTCATCTCCTTGTCTCCTTGTGAAAACCTTTGAGTTTTAAATTGTAGGCTTGGCCTGTACTTTTCGCAAAATGTCTGTGTCGGTGCAGTCGGCAATGGGATTGCGGCGAACGTGTCTGCGATTCTGTGGAGGAACTGTTTCCCCGAGGAGTTTCCTGTTTGCTCCGTTGACAGTCAACCCTGCCAGCCGACGACTGTTGCACGGTACCGCTGAACAAGGCTTCCGGTGTGTGTCATCATCGCCACCCTTTGCAGTAGTGCATGTCAACAGCAATGGCAAATGTGGATGTTCCAACGGGGTTGGACCGGCCAGACTGTACAGTGCTTCCGCCAAACCCAAGCCGAATAATGCAATACAAGAGTCGTCAGATTCGTCCAGGGGCGCTGTCACTTTAACCACGGCGGAGAAAGGTGTGTGTTAGCTTGTACAGACAGAGTCAATTGTAGATGATAAGTATATAAGAGAGTTAAATTAGATTGGCAAATAATTACCTTTCTTTCTTGTTTGTTTGCTTTCAGTTAAGGAAAATGTAAAGACTGTATCTTATGGAGGGGTAATAGTTGTAGGAGTTGTCATTGGGGGAGCAATGCTCTACTATGTACTGAATGAACTGCTGTCTGGCGAGAGCCCGAATAACATTTATTCTCATTCTTTCAAACTATGCAAACTTAGCACTGAAGTTCAGGATGCTTTAGGGACTCCAATTAAATGTTACGGAGAAGAAACGCGGCGGGGTTGGAGAAGGCATGTGGCGTAAGTGAAAGCATGTCACATAAAAAATTGATGTGTTTAGCTAGAAATATATGAAGTATATGATGTATGCAAAAGCGATTTATAAAATTATTTCAGTTATCAAGAATTTCTCGCAGGAGAAACCAAATTTCTTAGAATGCGTTTTTACATTGAGGTAAGAAGAGTTAGTAGCTTTCATATCTACCGTATAAGCTGAAACGTGTGTTAAAGCACAAATAAAAATAAAGTTGATGTCTTTTTCTCAAATACGTTAGGGTCCATTCAAAAAAGGAACGGTAAATGTAGAAAAGAAAACGGTATGATTCATTCTAAATGATGCTAAAGGAACTTTTATAAAACCGCAATACTGTAGGATAACATGTAATATAACAATGTTTGCTTTTGCAGAACGATCGAGGCAAATATGAATATACTTATCTTATTGTGGATGTTGATGGTTATCCCGCAAGGAGAATTGACGTACCCTTCTAAACGTCTAGTTTTATAATCATAAGAATGTACAAGTCATATATACCAAATTGTCCTTTATTGAAAGAACTTGAATTAATTATTAATTACAATATATTAAAAATTGAGTATAATTTTTAAATTCATATGTACATAGTAGTAATCAAAAAATACGTTGTAAACCTTTTTACCAAATACCTACTACCAACAGCAAACTTGATTATCTATCAAATCCGGCATTGTTATATATACATCAATACGTGACACGTGGTATTGTTACCGTCTGTAATCAAATTTAACGATTTAGAAGCTGACTTGTACGTGGCGTTTCTCCCATGGAACAACGAGCACAGTCTCGAATAACCGTGCTTTGTATACTAGGCGTTGGAAAGCTCTGGCTATTGCATAGATCACCAAAAATGTAGCCAAATATTGGATCCATGCCCACTTTAACATTTGCCAAATTCCTGCCCAACATTGGTAGCTGTCTTCAGTATACATAATTTTTCCTATAATCGAAAATGTCCTCGTATTCCTACTTGTTGTCCAAAGCTCGTATTTGTTTTTCAAAGTTGTACTGACTATATATTGAAAACAAAAGTAAATTGGATAATCACACTACAGTCAACAACGAAGTTTCCAATGCAATCGCATAGAAGCACAGATCGGAAATCGGAATGGTCAGCAGATCTGTACGAACGAACAGGTTAGTAAAAGTAAAAGTAATGCGAGTAACTCACTATTCCGCGCTGCATATTCTCGAATTATTTTAGAGAGGGAGTAGTCTTTTGCATTAAGACTGTGCCTGGGAACAACTTCATTATTAAATCGGTTATCGTGATATCTGCTCCAAAGAGGTTGTTTCTGCACTAGACCTAAATCTCCAGTGAACTCATAACTACTTCCACGACTGCCAGCTACGTAACCGGAGTATACCATTGATTCCATTTCCAAGTTGGCAAATCTCTATAAAATTCTTAGATTTTAAATATGTTCCTAATATGTATGTATATAGAATAATTTCAAGATAAGGCAAGGGGGTCGTGCTTACCTTTAGTTTGTACTCAAAAAGTAGGACTACATGTGCTGCAAAGACGGATTCATTCTTTAGGGGGAATGTGATATCGATTTCAAGAAAATCCTTCATTGCGTCGTAGTTGATATCTGGCTCTCGGGACTGAATTTTTTAACATCACATTTGGTAAGGAAGCAGCTTGTTAATTTGGCGACTCGTTTAGTGCAAATTTTAAGTTCGTTTTCGTTTCGTTAACTGCTTACCCTCACAAAAGGAAAAACTTTACTGTCTACCATTGAACGGAATCCTGGCAAAGTGGTCCATATCAAATTTCCTGATGTTCCGTCAGCGTTTTTTACTTCTAGAATGGCAAGTGCCTGGTGTTTGAACAAGACGTTGGGTTGCTCTCGAAAAGTTTCCAAAATTAGCCAGAAGCCTGTAATAATTATAACCAAATGATTCAACATTACAAGCATACAAATATGGGTCAAACTTTGAGTATATCTTGTCATGTACCTTGTGTTTTATAGCAAATTAAATACGGTATGACCAGGGTCAGCAAACCAACAATAATATTGAACACCGTTGCTTTTGACAAGAGTGTGCTCATATATTTAACCTGGACAGGTTCTGTAAACGACGTGAAGACAGCCATGGTGTGAACGCTATAGCGTCAGCCAGCAATCATTACTAAATTATCATACTTTTACTCTAGAGAAATACAAATTTCAAAGTAATAAGTAGTTCCCTGTCTAAATAAATGTCGTGTAACTAGTAACTTTATTAACCCTACACTACACCCTACGCAACAGCAAACACTGAAGTGTAACCGATTGGAACTGGAACGAAGAACGCAACAAACAACTCTTGGACTTGGACTTGGACTTCTTGGAGAGAGGTGCATAGCAAATCCGATCTAGCCTGGCTTACTCATTTTTTTACCATTCATGATGGTTTCCATGTCAACTTGTTCGGCACTACAAAAGCGAAGGGATCATCCATCCCTGTCGGGCTACTTGTCTATCGTCAAAACGCCGGTCTGTTGGTTGTGTGCTTCGAAGAACGACATTGTTCCGGTACGCGGAGTACTTTCAGACTCTGGACATGCAATTGTATGACGTTCATCCGTTCATGGTATACGTCTAATCGATTTCTTCTGATAATAATGCACGAAAACATGTTGGAAGACGCAGCTTTTAAATACATTGCCAAAACACGTGAAACTAGCACAATTGCATACGATTTTACATAATGTACAACAACGCACTTCCTGAATTCCCTTCTCCGATCAATCAGTTAATTAATTGCGTGAAAAATGCATTAAAGAAATGAAGTGTTGTTTTTATTATATAATCTTTTTTATTTAAATCATCAAATCGAGGATTTGTTCCAGTTTCTACTTGCTATACAAGCTAAAAAACGGTTACAAAAAACATTTCCCGTCCAGGAACGGGTTTCCAAATTCAGTAATTATGAAAGGCAGGGAGTATCTTATAAAGTGTAATTTAGTTCCATACGGACAGTTTCTTCTCTCATGTCTACCATTTATGCATATTTGTTCTATTATGTATGTCATCATAAGTATAAGTAACGTTGATGCCGTGGCAAACGACAGCTGCGTCAAATCCCTAAGCAGATACCCTTCACCTCATCCAAGAGATGTTCATACCTGTACGCACGGCATGATTTAAAAGTTTTTAGTAGGCTTAAATGTTGATACATCCTCCACATTTAGTGTACTCGTTCTATGTGTGTATAATATTCGAGGGGGAAATGCTCACCAGAAGAATTATTTTTTATAACACAACAACAAATAACAAACAAATAAAGGGGGATGAAGTGGGAGTGGGATGCACGTCGTGTGTATTACTATATACTTGTAACAATATTAAACATCTCTTGGTTTACTTTCGTTATGAAAAAATTCTTAATATGGACAAATGCACATAATAATATGAATAAAAATGATCATATTATACATTAATATTACACTGTCAGTTACAATGTTTACAGAATTCTCTTTCTCTAATAAAAAAGTCTAAATCGTAGTTTAAGTAAGTTTATACTATGTAACATTGTGGTTATCAGACGGTGTTTCCTACTGTTTTTGAAGTGACAGCATTACTACACTGTATTTATGCCATGTTTATGCGCTTTCTGTATTGAATGACACCTATACAACATACAACAACATCAGTAATATAGCAGTAGTTTTAAACTTAATAAATTAAAAATAATAATAATAAATAATCGTAATTATTATTGACATGTGTGAATACTGTGTTCTGAGTTTCGAATCCCGAAGTCGGCTACGTTTAACCATTTGATCAGTAAAAATTGCTGTTTATAAAAAAGACATAAAATGTTGCTTTAAGTAATCACAACGTCGATGTTGTCAGTATGCATTGTTGTGAATCGTACAAATCTGAATTCCCTTCTCTCACCCGCAATGACCGGAACCTTAAAACATGAAAATAATAATAATGAGCTACCGGCAATAAACCACTTTCAAATTTTAAACACGCTAAAAAAGTGTCCGTAATGGGTTTCGCAAAATGTGGAAATAGTTAAGTAAAATAAATAGTTAATCTCTAAACACAAAACAAACAAATAGTTACTACTGTTATAGTCTTCTTGTCCAGCCGTATAGTTCAGGTATTTAGGTTACTCTCGGTGTTCTGCTTTAATATGCCTGTTACACAAGCAAGTAACATTAAACGATATCATAATAATTACCTATTATTTGTACAATATGTGAATATCATCTTCGTATTTTTATCTGCTGATGTCCCGTATTTTACGCATAATTAAATGCTACTAAGCCACACACCACTCGTCAGCTTTTCAAACAGATCCAAACAAACCATAAACCGAGATTTTACACTTCGAAATTGTAGTTAGATCGTGTAGTATCAACATCTTACCATCTCATAAAAGTAATTTATCATATATATATATATAATATAGTATATATTCCTTGCTAGTCCTCTTCTTATGAAGGACAGCATATAAGATTACAGTAATTTACAACTGCGATACTGCTACTATATAGTTTATGTAACATTAGTACACTGTACACAGAAGACTATTTTTCATATAACAAGTCATTACTAACTAAGTAAACTGATAAATGCGACCATTATAGTAACAACTTCATTATATGGAGTGAAAATACACAATATACTGTAGTACAATATATATATAACATTTTATGCAAACAGCCGTTTTCAAACTTTCTCTCTTCCCATCAAACGTGATTTAAGTACCCTTTCACTGTTGTAAAATAAATGCAATCCGTCCGCCGATTCCGTGTGCTGTGATGCGAGGGACAGCACATGAAAATCTTTCATGCAAATTCCTAAAGTAGTCCTAAATTATGTTTATAAATGCAAGTTATTTAAAACCTAAAACAAGTCTAAAGCTACTGCATTGGATCATCAACAGGTGTAGGGGTGGGGGCTGTTGGAGGAGTGGATGCTGACGCCATAGAGTTAGGGGTTGAATTGGAAGCACAAGCTGAGTTAAGACCTGTTGATGACATTGAGGAAGTCGTCGTCTTCTCTGACTCTTGTACTGAGTTTGGATTTGGTTCTGAAATTAGTGGGGGAGAAAGCAGAATTTGTTTCACTTCATCCCAAAACTCGTCGTTATGTCGTACTTTGGGTACCCAATTGGCAACCGTCTCCTGTTTAAAAATTGACAGATACATTATTATTAAGTAACTTGCAAGTTATAACTCCAGTAATTATAATTTAATGTAGATAATATTAAACAGTAGTATTGTTAGGAGGATGTTCTCACGATTATTTTGTCATGCTTTCCAGCTGTCAAATCATTAACTTCCACTAAATCCTTATGTTCTTTATAAAACTGAACTAGCGAACCCTGTAAAACAATTTCGTATTGTACGACTTCTTACAAATTCAAAGAAATGTTTGAGATTAACACTACAATTCCATTTAATGATCAATTTAAACAGGTTACCATTTGTAAAAGCAGCTTTTTGGTGTCTAACGTGTCGGAGTACGTTTCGTAGTCAATATGCATTGGTCTCCCCAATTCAAGCGGATCGGTTTTCATGTGGGGGCATTACCCAATAGAATTGTACCGAAGACTTTTTTGAATCTTCTTGATTTGAGTAACAATGAGGTGCTACAAAGTAAAATTAACAGCATGTTATTATTATCAGATTGATGATCAATACGCACTATTGAAGAAATAATCAATGGAATGTAGGTACGAACAGATGATAACTCCAACACAAGGAATGTAAGCAGACTCGGATGCTCCTTTCATCATAACCTGGTAATCCAGCTGACGAGAAATGTCATCTTTGGAAGGTTGTGGAGGTGCTTTGGGATGTGAATGGTACCAGCCAACAACGTCGTGACCTAACCTCTGAATTTCCAGCGCTATCCTATTTCTTTCGGTATCGCAGTCTATTGAACTTGAGTTTGGCATTAGCACACGACAGGGATGGACTACCTCCATTTTCAGACCTAGAAAGAAAGCCATTGTTGTGTTACGTTACATTGCTATTTGTTAAAATCAATATAACACAATATATTGTCAATAGATATTTTTTAACTTACAATTTTCGTCACTATTCCAGTGACCAGATATATAACCAACGGTTTCCGCAATTGTTACGTTACAATGCAAATCTGCTAAGGCAAGAGCTTCGGCAGACATTCTGACATGAAAAGGCTGCAGTCGGTCAATATCCTTAAATTGGGTGCAAGAGATCAGGATCTGAGAAGAGAAAACGTTACGAATAAACATGGTGTTAAATCAATATCATCAAATCAATTAATAGTTTATTTTTATTAAAACAAAGCTGAATTCAAATTAAAAACTTACCTTTGCTCCAAGCTGCTGAGCCGACTGCGTGGCAGGGCTACTGTCAAAATGCTCACCGAACTTGAGAACACAATATGAGTCCCCTTCATCATCAGAGTTATCAGATGACGAGGTTCCATTAGCTATACTTTTAATGTCAATCGACCCTTCACGCAGTCTTTTAAACCAGACTGTCTTGTAATAATCTAATTTTAAACCTAGAAAGAGAAAGTCCAAAAAGTTTACAAGTAAATCTCAGGATCACGATCACAACTTTACAATACAGTAAGTATAAGGGTTATTCATTAAATGTAACTTAATATTGAAGTACATTATGCTTGGAACTGAAAACCCTATTTTAATATCTGCACGATATTCCCCCTGCTCCAGTGATAAATTTGACACTTGAGCAGGTCTACAACGTGCAATACTTTACATACATTTATAATATTACAATTTACCTCTATATTTTATTGAAGCCCAACCACAACCAGATTTTCTCATAATTTTATCGGGGTTTATAATTGCTTTACAGGCAATAGCCCACGCAGACGGTGAAGTAAATACTTGTGCTGTTTCTTGAGAACGGATTTGACCGTTTTCTAAGAGATCTCCAATAAATTTTTGTCCCTGTTGGTAAAAGAACCATTGTGCTTTACATTTCACTGGGAAATATTAAAATAGATCATCATTCGTTGTCAGCTTTGCTGAAATATCTTACATGATATTCTAAACTCATGGTTCCTTCTCCAGGTTTCAAAATCGCAGCTGCTAATAACATCGGCAAAGTAACACTTCGCTTCGTCAGCGGCGGAGTAGAAAAATTTAGTAGTGGTCCATTCGATGTACTCGGCGTTGGTGTAGAGCTACCAGCAGACGGGCTATTATCTCCAGATTCTGACTTTTTATCAAGTTCAGATTTGCTGATTTCATCGTCGGTCTCATTTTGCTGAAAAATACATCACAAGGAACCATATTTTAATATAATAACTCTTGTTGACTCCTGCACAAACTACTTATTCAAGCCTATAATTTCACCAACCACATGATTAGGTCCGTTCAACACGACATCATTACAATTAGGTGTCTCCGATAACGGCGTAGGTGACGAGGACACAGAGTTAACTTTATTTTCCTGATCCGATGACGACGACGGGGTTGGAGGTTTCGACGTACTGTTATTGGATGTCGAATTAGATCGTCTGCTCGTTGACTTAGAAAGCCTCGCCATTTTAGGTGGGGGAGGGGGTGAAGGTGGAGCAGAGTCACTATTATTCGAGTGAGCATTATTATTATTACTGAGAGTCCCATTGTTTTCAGTTCTACTATTACTGGAGCCATCCACATCATCTATCTCCATCATTTCACACTCATCCCGTTGGTCCACAGCCATTTTTAAATTTTGATTATTATTTTCAATCGCTTCCGACGATACCTCCCCGTCCATGTCCATCCTTCACTTGGCTAATTTAAACAATTACTCACAATGACAATACTTTATAATTGGAACAACAGTTTGGGAATTCCTGCCTATTTCCAACATGAGAATCGAAACATCAAAAAATTATGCCAATTTCACTCCCTAAATATCAAATACACGTCCACCCGCTTCCAAAACTGGACACAATTGACAGTGTTTCAACCACTCTCTGTTTGTATATTGTTGTGGTATCGATCGGTGTTAGAAGCACCTCCAGACTCACAACTCCTCTTTTTTTTGGAAAATTAGTTCATTAATCTCGCTAATAATGATGTATTTATATTATATGCTATTATTATTATTATTATTGCACATTATTAGAGTCGCGAGAGAACAGCACTGTTGTCCAAAGTCCAAGTGTCCACGTCCACTTGTCCATTTACGACTCCAACTACAACATGCATTTACATACATCATCTGTCTGTTTCCTGTTTCCAAACAACTTGCAGAGCCGTTCGTTCGTTCTCCTTCCTCCTCCACTACAACTGATTACCAAACCACCACCACCACCACCACCACCGCAATTTCACACACAAATTATAATAGTTTGTTCAGTGTAATTCCTCCGTCAGAAGGGCTTGCTCGTCGTGGGGGTCCCACGGGCGAGGTCAACTTGGCGCGTTGGAATCCCTTGGAGTCTCTACTACTAGCTCAGCACGAAGTAAGTTTTGCAGTGTTTTGCACCACCAGTGACAACTTGATGTCATTCATTGTTGTTGGGCTGGGGGCAGGTGAAGCGACCATTGTGTCACCGGATTTTCCCCATTTTCCCGATTTGCGCGTGAAGCAGGATGCACGGCTGGGTGAGGTGGCTTTCAGGGCGTCTTTTGATGACACATTTGACAGAGTCCGGTTGACCTTGTCTCACTGTTGGGTCAAAAACCCGGAGAAACTGATAGATGGGCTAGTAGAATTTAGCAATTTGAAAAGGTGAGCTGACTCCCGCAAAACGGGTCTGTTGCTTTGACCGCCATGGATTTTAGTAGGGTTTATGGCTTCTCCCAGTAGCAAGGCCCCCATTGCCCCGTCACACTGCTCACCAGCCAAAGCAGCTGCTCATTCCCAAAATGCTTCAAAAAAGCTTTCATTTCATTGCATTGCATATTGCATTCCTATATTGCACGACCCCGCTTGCTTGCTTATTGCTTACTACTAAACTAACCCTCACACTCACTCACGACGACGACGACGACAATAGAAAGTAAGGAGCAGTGTGAGTGTTCTCTTCTTGCAAGAGGTGACTGACGTCGTGCAATTCTTTTAATCCTTGCAATATCCTATCCGGCCGGCTATACAGTCAATGCTAAAAATGCTAAACCCCCGACGAACAGGACGACATCCTTCCCCGGTTTATTTTTTAGTACGTTGTTGTTACAGGAGGATGGAGGAGGAGGACTGGCTCTGGTCTGGCTGCTCCTCCGCTGCTGCTGCCTGCTGCTATTCCATCTCCATCCACCACGCTATTTTTGTTGCACGGTATCATTGTTCATGAAAGGAATATTGCGTGCACCCTGCACCTACACGTAACCCAGCAGTCTTGTTTGTTAGTCATTCATTCATCCCACTAACTCTAATATTACTCCTTCCTAATATTCCTTTCCTTTCCTACCACACGAACGTGAGGTGAGAGAAGGAGAGATGTCCTTCTTTTGTCCCAATCCCAACCATGATCATGATCCACATGAAGACGCAAACAGAAACAATGCACCTGTCTTTCATATCAGCACTATTAATTATGTAGGCAGTAGCAGTAGTTATAGTTTTCCATTGTTCCATCCTTTTATGTATGACTTCACTTTTAAGGTTACGTGTGATTGAAGTAATGGTCTTCGTTCTATAATAATACTACTACTACAGATCTAGAAATTATGGATTGCTCTGGAGTAATTTTTTTGCATGCTTTTTCTCACAGCTTTCTCTTTGCACATTGCAGTCAGTCAGCATGTCAACTGGATGTGGTTGAGCTTGAGGTTGTGTGTGTTTAATTAAGGACAAATTATGGAAAATTAGAAATCTAGGATTACGAGAATTTTGATCCTTCTAAAACAAAATTGTTTGTAACTTTTCTTACTGTATATTATATATAGTATATAGTATACCCTCATACGCATGAGCTGAGGTATTACGACGATGACGTTTAGTGACCGAGCTCTTACTAATAGATTCAGCGATTATGAGTGAAAACTGGAAAGGGGAAAATGGTAGATATTTCAACAAGGACTCCAAGCTCAGCTCACGACTCGCTAATCCAGTGGTACAAAAGTCATCAAGTTTTTCACGGCCAAGCTACTAACGTTCTACACACCGAAGACTCTGAAAACGAATATTTAGTGGAGGAAAGTCGATTTGTGAACACGGCATGTTCTATACTTTGGAATCCTTATGCGCGCTGCTATTATGAAGTAAAGAAAATTCGGGCGTATCGTCACTACGTGAAGAATTCGTTTGAAGAGGCGTACCGAGCGATACGTTGGATTGACTTGCCTGGGGGCCAACATCAATTAGCGATCGACAGAAACTACATTGCAAACTTTATTTGGGTAATGTGCTTTATCACGGCTGACATTGACACGACAAATAAAGAGGCGACGAGAACCATCCGCGCGAGGCTCGAAGATATCTTATTCCATGCAGAAAACTTGGGGATCATGTTGCAAGAGTTTTTCCGACCTTTACGGAGGATTGCCCAAAGTCACAGTATGTTAGAGGAAATGGGGGAGCAAGTTCAGGTGAAAATAGCTCGGCTACCTGTTGAAAGGAAAATATTTAGACTGCCGCTAAGGCCAGATTATACAATTCTACCTGGGAATAACATTAGGGATTTTGATAAGCTCGTTACGTATTGCCGAAAAGATGTCCAGATATGGACAAAGTTTAAAGCTCTGACGGAAGCGGAAAAGATAGACATTGTTACCAAAGGTTTGACGGATATTAGTGAAAATATAAAGGATCTCAGAGTGGTACTTAAAAGGCCCCTGAAGACGTTGCGAAAGTCATCCCGTGGGTGTTGCATGACTTCGTTATTTCAACCAAGTTTATTTTCCCATTGTGAAAGTATGAGAGACTCGGTGAAAAGGATAGTCTCGGATAAGAAGTGCACCAAGAATGATAAGGAAGTTGTGGTAAATTATAAACATGACGTTGTTGTGTGATTATTATGGCTAGAGTATATGGTACTTTGATTAATTGATGTATTTCAAAAAAGGAAGCATTGCTGTCAGAATTGGAAGATCACTACTCCTATATAATGAGATATGGAGAGCTGCTAGTGGAGGAAGTTTGGGACATTGTATTAATGTCCAGGCTGAGCTACAATTTTATCAAAGAGAGCTCCCAGAACAACATCATGGTTGCTGCCCCCGAGTCCGTAATAGTTAACAGATTTAAGCCGAGGAAAATTCGCCAGCTGCTGAAAGCGAGTGCATTTTCTGTTGAAGACTTTTTCCTCGTAGATTGTCCCGACACGTTGAGGAAACTTCCGGTGGTGATATTTTCCAAGAATGTGGAACTATGCTTGCAGTAAGCTACTCAACACTCTAGTTTTTTTACAATTTGTTTTGTACAATTTGAAATTTGTTTCGTTTATCAAAATGCGTTTTACAAATTTTCTATAGCCTCCAAGGTCATAAAAATTCTACAAGGTCTACCAGAGTGCTTCCTTCCCACAAAAGATTTACCATGAAACGTTTTCAGTCCATTATAACGGATAAGGCTGAGGATAAGCTGCTCACGTCACAAGAACCTTCCAAAGCCAAATTATTGTTTGTTTCTGGAGAGTGAAAGAGCAACTCGAAATAAAGTTCTCTTTCTTTTCGCTATTTTCTTTCACCACAAGTTTGATTCGTAAACTCATAATGCACAAATGACAAACTTATTGCTCAGGGGAAAGTCTGCATTTGATGAGCACAAATGCGGTAAGTAGCATTATTATTAGATTTACACGACACCGTTCCTGTCGTCTTATGATATACCTACCTAAAAAGGTTGGTTGGTTTGGTATAGTAGTGACCATTTCAGCGTAGTGCTTAGTCATAGTCCTTTTCTTTTCGGGAGATGAATCAAGGATGAGTTCCTTTTGCGTTCTTTTTCTTTCAAGATTGCATCAAATCCTGTTGCTAGCTCAATCGGAACTTGCATTTTTAAGGTGCAATCCATTTCCCCGTACAGCTATCTTGTGTCTCATTCTGCTACCATAAAACGCACGCAGCAAACAACTTTCATATACACACAGATGTGGCGTCTCTCTTTTAATATACCTTTCCTCCTCGAATGTACATACATATAAAGCACATAAAAAACCTTTTTTTTCTAATATCACATTATGCATATACATACGCGCTTGTAATGTAGGTGACTGCTAATGGCTCGCTGGGCTGCTTTTGATATCTGCAATAAGAGCACTAAAAGTGTGTGAGAACTGAGAGTTTACACAAAGGCATCATGCAACAAACAAACCCGTCTTTCTTCGTTTGCCTTTGCTTACCAAACACCAACCATCTCGCCACCGCATCGTACTACCACCACCAGAAAAAATGCTACTAACAACTAGTCTGGTCTGGTACGACTTTTTTCATATACGCGTGCTTCATGATCATGATGACTGCTATTATGTTATGTACCTTTTCTGGATTTGCTTGGAAAGATTAGTCGAGAGATGTGTACATTATATTATATAAAGGGAGACTATATAATATGTCATGCAACGGATGGTTATAGGTACACAAGCACGAAGAGGTTGTAATAGTTGCAGTAGTATATGAATAAGAGCGTACATGATTCAAGTATTCAACAAAAATGCTGACGTAAAAAGCCGTAAGACTCCGCGTCTTTTTCTTCACTTTCAATTCAAGTGTGCCAGCTCAGCTTCATCCGTTTCTGCCTACAAAAATGGGTATAAAGTGGTAGCCCAATATGAAAAATTATATGATATATATACATATATACCCACACTTTTTTATGGAATGCACATAGAACATGCTCATAAGTGGAGGATAAGCTGCGACTCTAGGAGCAAAAGGAGGGGTAGTCGTAAAAACTAACTTCTGGAAGATATAATGTGTATTTGTAGGGAGATAGAGAGAGAAAACACACGGCACGGTAAGCAGGAGTTTCTCTCTCATAAAAATGAGCATAAATGTATGCGTTAAAGAATTTTGTTCATATGGAACAAAGAGATACAGAAATATAGATACGCCACCACATCCCACCCCTTGCACAAACCTCACCTTACACAAAACTAGGGAAAAAATGTTGGATACATACACATCTGCTGGGCTGCTGGGAGATACAAAATGCACAAAAAAGCAGCACCGGCACTGCTCTAGTTATATGAGAGGGGTAAATGCCATGCCACCAAGCCTCGCCTGGTGAGGGAGCTGAGGAAAGCCTGAGAACCCGGCCCACTGAGAATTTTTTGTACTTTTATCAAAACGAAACGAGGAATTGGGAATGGTAATGGGCACCGAGAGGATCCAAAAAAGATTGCTACATAAGCACAAGCACACAACAAAGAATTGCATCGATGATTCACTATAGGAAATACCCAAGTACATAGTGTTAGTGAGAGACAAACACAATAGCTTGTTTGTGTGGCTAGGAGCTGCATGATACTGCTCCGAACCGAATATTGAATACAAAGTGGCTAGAGTGAAGATCTGGGCTTGGTTAGAATCGGTAGGACTACTCACCAATATCAGAAGGACCAGCGAGTCATTTTGGAAAGCAACTTCTAAAACGTAAGTAATAATGACAGAAGCAAATGAGAAAATGATATTGGGATATTAGACTGGAGCTGGAAACAAATAGTGCTTCTAATTAAGGATGACATTCTTATAAAATTATCTGAATTATGTATCATGCAAGTATTTCAACAGTATAATGTCAGAAAGTGATTTAACAGGGTTATGTGATAATATCGTAATGGGATTCTATAATTGTAAATAAATGACACGAAAGCTTTCACTACTACAGATAGTTATTAAACGCTGACGAGTAGAAAGAAAGCATTTCACTTGAAGAAATAAACCTTTCTCACTTTTACCGACATGTAGATAGATAATGAACGCCGATCGAAACGCTAACGCATCTTGCGTGTTATTAACCTTACATTTCTACTCTGCGATATACGTCATATTACGGTTGTTATTTTAATGAAAGCAACAAGAAAACCTGTTGACATTCAACAACTTCAATAAACTATATTTAGGGGTAAAATATGCTTCCAATAAAAATGTCAGAGGAATTGTGTAATGATTCATCTGGCCTTTCGGTGTTGTCATTTATTTATGGATATAGATTTGTTAGCATCTCACTTGATACTTTTGAAGGCTGAACTGAATAGTTTTGGGGGAAAGTAAGATTTCCTCAAATGAAAGAATTTGTCTAATTATTTCTCTCAACAGTCGAATTATAATGAATCAATGTCGATGTTGAAAATTGAAAAGCAAGCAGGGCATTCCTATGTATATACTCGATAATTTAATATCAGATTAACAATAATACTACCATCCGTCACTACACCATAAATCTTTGATTGAGTGCATATTGGTCACGGCTAAATAAACTAAGAACATTTATATATTATGCAGTAATGTATGTATCGATAATTCTTGTTGCTCCTGATTCAACTTGAGGGTAAGGAGGGAATCGAAACATCTTAAATAGCATCCAAACATGATTAGACTTTCCCCAAATTCCCTATATTTGCAACGTAATGAATCATGAATTAAAACTTTTTTGTGTCTTTTGGGTCGTGTTTAACACTAGTGTTTGACTCTCTGCTCCCTGCTGAACACTGCACGACATAGCAAACATAATTTGCTGCTGCAACATGAACAAGTGGGCCAAGCGATGGGAAGAGAATCAGTTGAGATGGCATAAAACCGAGGTCGATCCATATTTGATGAAATACCTTGAACAGCTCCACGAAAAGGTAATTTTTCGTAAACGCGAGAGGTAGCCATTGGATTGGATAGATCTGTGTGTGGTAGATTGAGACGAACTTTCTTTTAAAAAAAAAGCTACATCGTATACACTATAATTTATTCTGGTATAGGACTCCCACCTATCCCCACCCAAAAAGTTTTTCGTACCATTATGTGGGAAGACTCTGGATATTGCGTATATTCTCGGTTTGGGCTATCACGTCTTTGCTGTAGAAGGGGTTCGTAAGGCTATTGAAACTCTCGACGAAGAAAACAACTTTGCCTTAGAATTCCACGAAAGTGAGTCCATATTCCGGTCTCGTGATGGAAAGCTGCAAATCTATTTTGGAGACTTGTTCACCTGTCCGTTTGAGAAATGGGCACCGTTTGACTACGTTTGGGATAAAGGAGCTTTAACAGCGATTGATGAGGAGTACAGACCATCCTACAAACTTGCTATGCAAAGAAGTTTACAACTACCAGAAACAAATGAGTGTAAGAATTGGCCAAGTTTTACAATAATTGCTTTTATATTTTCCATTCCATTTCAACCTTACATTAATCAACAACGCACAGATCATGATGAGTTCCAGTATTTACTACGAACTGTGATGTATGACAAATCCAAATGGAAGGGTCCACAAATGGGCCCAAAATGTGTAAGCGAGAGCGATATGCAAGAAATTTATGGCTCGTGGACCAACATTGCTCTTCTAGAATCCGTCAAACTCCCGGAAAGTCATGTTCTCCGCAGAAATGTCAACATCGGATTGATATGTCACGAAAATATCTATCTTCTCACCAGAAACAAGAATAATTTGTAATTTGTAACTCATTTTTATGACAATAATTAAATAAAAACGGACTCGCACCTGCAAAAAGTCTTGTCCAAAGCAGCTGGGAAGAACCACGACCACAAATATCACTAAAATTGTTGGATTCACGAGGGGAATTCGAAACATTTTGGTAGTCTTTGCGTAACAAGAAAGACAGCCGCTGTAAGAACGAATTTCCCCTTTTCCACTTTCACCAGTATTGCAGTAACACTTGTTCCAGTTGATACTCCCAAATATCACGTCTGGATTCTGGCATTTTACTTTGAACCAATTTTAGCAGTAATGTAGTTGCAGGAGTATTTGCAAAAAAGTAATCTATCTACCTACTTCGAGCCTGCTATAAATCCACTTGAGATTCCTTTAGGGAATCATGCCGAGTTTTTCGAAGACAAAAAGATGCATCTTAACTGCACTTGAATCATGAGGAAATAAATGTTGTACATTGTTAAAATGCAAGTTAATTTCATGCATCGTTCATACAACCAGAAAAACATTCAAACATTGACTAATTGTAACTCAAGCATAACTCAAACATTGTTAATTGTAACGGTTGTTTACGAGGCGGGTTTCTACATGTTTCTGCTCTGAAGAAAAGGCCCTTTTTACATGCGTACCTGCCTTCACACAAATTAAATTGAAATCAACATAGGTATGTATACACATATGGGATGTGCGGATATTATGATATTATTAAACTGTTGCAATTTGCAATGTTGTGACTTTTACAATTTCGTCCAGCCCTGTAATTACAGCGGAGCGTATTCTTGGCAAATGCAGCTTTTGTGCATCGTCATGTCCGCAGTTTGAATACTGCGCATAACGATCGTGCTAAAAATGTTAGTCATGCAATACTATGTAAATGTCAGGGAAGGAAATTGACAGGTATACGATATATTACTTACTTGAAATAACTTCGTCAAGCAGGTTTTTAACGGATCAAAAATTGTCGTCGTGTATATCGCCCGGCAGGTGTTTACAATTCAATATTCCACTAATGTTTATCTATTTTGAGCTGTGCCGTGTATTCATTTACCAAATCTCCCAACCCCGAAGGACCCGAAATAATTTACTTTCATTCACGGTAACCGAATTCACACATGAAAATTTGTAACTTTCTTTACTTTCCAATCCAACATCCAATTAATCCAGTGTGGTGTGGTATGTGGTGAATCAAACCAATTTAAGCAATATTTGCTTTATTATGATGATTGATGATTACTTTACAAATCACTACCGGTCACTACGTTTCCTTGTTCGGCGATGCCCATGCCCGACCGTTGTATGCAATTTGCACCATCAGCAAACCTAAACCCAGAAAACTCAGCCTGCCTAGGTACATTTCCATTCCTCTCTTGACCAACAAGACTCACGGACGACCTCCAACGTTGCGTGGTTTCATTCCTCACTCCACACGCATCATCTTCAAGATTTACATCAATGCGAAAACCCTAGAATGAATAGAACCCGTTCTGTTTTGTCTGAGATAGATAGATGGAAGTATACGGAAGGAAAAAAGGGTTCTAGTATACTTCTTCTGTTCTCTCTCTCCTTCTGAATGTGAGCTCACAATCACGAACGGATGATAGGATGATGATGATGATGTGATGATGTTCTTTTAGTTTATTGCATGTTTATGAAAAAGGGCGATCCTCCGACACGTTTTGCCCCGTTTCAATAGCCGGCAGCTTTAGTTCCTTTCCTTCTAAACATGTAACAACACTACTTGTCCCCCGCACCTAAATGCATTGCAATACATTGAAATGAAAACAGAAGTAAATAAATAAAAATAAATAAATAGGTATTCTGGATTTTATTTTCAAACTTTTAACTGGTGACCAACTGGTATGCTGGCATTATCTTGAAGAAAGCATATAGTACTACGTACTGATAGGGTGCGTGCAAGACTTGTGAATTTTTAAGGTGCTTTTTATACATCCATCCTCATAGATTGCAACAACTTGCAACCATTTGGATTCGGGAATGGACTGATTTGGTAATCCAGCAAGAATGAATGATATTGAGAACGATTTCGATTAAAAATCTCAAAACAATCCTTTTTAAAAATTGAAATGTAGATTCACCTCAGCTTCAGCAAGATCCTGGTGGAGGGTGGACTAGAAGTTGAGGTGTGAAAAATGCGTGGGGTGGCTAATGTTCGATCGATATTATGTTGATTATGGGTTTCCTGACTTGGTAAACCTTCATCATCAGCAGTTATTTATAAAGCTTGTGCGTCGTCAGCTGTAGCTGGTTTATAGCTGGTTCATATTCGAGTTGAATATGAAATAAAAGAGCTTTCACACTGGCCACTCTTCTGGGAAGTGTGTTACTGAAGAATTTGTGATTATCATTATTATTATTATTTTATTAATTGGCCATTATGGCTCTGAGAAGGTCGATTCTGTGTTTGTGTGGAGCACGACAATTAAGTAATCAGCAGGAGAGCTTGTTCCGTCCTGTTTCCTTGTGCCAAAGTCATTCAATAGGTGTATTTCCCAAGACTATCAACCAGCCATATAGACCTTATGCCAGGCTTTCTCCGAATGAGGTATTTCACTTTCTGTCTATCTGCTGACAATTTCAGTGAGGTGTCACGGTTAGCACAAAGACTGAACACATTTGTATATTTGTATAAACTATGTAGGCAACTGTGATCCTGCGATGCAATGAGCACACGGAGGACCTGAATCTGGGATCAGTAAAGTCATTCGACACCAATCAACTCCCATCTAATTCTCCAGTTGAGGATGCAAGGGCAGAAGCCCGTTGTTTACTTACGACAGGTATCTGCCTAAAAAGTTAATAATATATTAAGACTCAAACTTTTATTTTGTAAAGTTAGTTGGACTGAATGCAACGATGCTTTGATAGGAATGCTCTTTGGGGTTTTCGACGGCCATGGAGGACCTGCGTGTGGCCAGGTGGTAGCTAAACGGTTACTGGATTATGTGGCTGCATCTCTCCTCCCAAAAGACGTTTTAGAAAAAATATCTAGTGAAAATTTAGTCAATAACGTACTTCACGAACTGCTGGAATCGTACAACGATAGATTTGATGTCGTGGAAGATTTGTACACATTGTACGTAAAAAGTTTTGAAGAGTATGTACAGCACTTAATACAACACCAACAAGAAGAATTTGTTATGGAGAAAGCTTTAGTCAATGCCTTCCTTCATTTAGACGACGACATTTCTAGAGAGGCGAAATTGGGAAAGCCGAAAAAGACAAACGAAGGTTTGATGGCAACGCAGTGGAACGAATTAGAAAGTTTGAATTCAAAAACACTCGCTGTCGCGTTATCCGGAGCAGTTGCGTGTGTGGCCCATGTGGATAAAGAGCACCTCCATGTAGCTAGTTGTGGGGACTGCAGAGCGGTTCTAGGAGTGTGGAACAGTGAGTCCGAAACTTGGGTTGCACAACATTTAAGTACAGAGCACAACTCGGAAAATGCTGCTGAAGTGACAAGAATCATTTCAGAGCATCCAGAGTCTGAACGGGATACGGTAATACGCAACGATAGGTTGCTCGGCCTGCTTGCGCCCTTACGTGCCTTTGGAGATGTAAGGCAAGTTTTTACCAACAAATATATGGCGGTGATTGATGATATGATAATGATGTGACGAGGCGTTGGTTCGAAAGAATGGTCTAACTAATTTAATTTCGTGTTTAGGTTTAAGTGGACTATTGATGAAGTTCGTCAATATATTGCTCCATTTTTGGGTGAACAGTCTGTCATCCTTTCTAGTCTAACTCCGCCATATTTGACTGCCCGACCGGATGTGTTCTATCACAAGCTTCGGCCTAAAGATCACTTTATAATTTTGGCAACTGATGGTCTATGGGATTTGCTTTCACCAAGCCAAGCCGTGAGATTGGTTGGAGAGCACATGTCCGGGAAAACAGTGTTGAAACCGTTCATCCTTCCAGAAAATCAACCTACGAAATTAAAAGAAATTCACAAGACATTGATGTCCCGTATGGAATCCTTCAAATTGAAACCAATTGATGCGAATGCAGCAACACATTTAATACGGCATGCGTTAGGTGGTACTGAACATGGCATTGATCATGAAAGGATAAGCCAACTTTTAACTTTGCCTGAAGATGCGGTCCGGCTATTTCGAGACGATATTTCTGTGACGGTATTGTTTTTCAATACGGAATACCTAAGTACTAGACCACTGTAAAGACCATTGCTGAATTAACAAGTAGAAAAGCCGTGTTTTAGGACAAATTTACAAGCTTGAGTATTTTATGCAAACTTGAAGCTAGCCTTAGCCATATAATAGAAAACTTGTGTTTTAGTTTAAGTTGGGTAGAGCAAGGTTGTAGTTGTAGGTTGTGTATCATTGTATCGAGTTATGTCGCATATTGACGCTTAAGAAACCTGTCGTTGTACTTAATACTGGGAAAATTTTCCCTTAAAAGTGATCTTATTGATGCAAATCCTAACTATTGGCAATAAGATATACGTACGTTCACTGTACTGTGATGCCCAAAAGGAATAATCTAAATCATTAGTAAGAATCTGTTTTGGTGGTAGATCCATGCATGTCATGTTCGATGCTGTATGTGGTTTGTGGAGAGAGCTAAATTATGTAAACGTATTTATACTAACGTGAAGAAAGGCTTGTCCCAATTTACCGTGCAGTTGTATCGTCGTTGACCAATGCAATACTAGAATCTCCTAACCACACAGATTAGTATGTCTACTTTAGATACATAATGTAACCGGCATTCAAAGTTATATTGTTCTTGTTCTGTAGTGTTTTTGTTGTTGTTGAAGTAGTACAAACCAACCGTTAGTCTCATGCAGTCACAGTTGAATTTAGTCATTTGGAAAAATAGCGTGCTAGTCAGTAAATATCTTTTATAACTTATTTATTGTCACTTATAGTATTGACAGTGTCACTGTATGCAATCATGAAATTCTGCTAATGAGAAAATCTGAAATGTTCATTGTGATTAATACCTGTGTGAAATTTAATATGATTGAAAAGTTCATCAATGAGCAAATAGAAATGTGTCACAAAGGAAAAAGAAGAAAATATATAAATCAAGTAATTTTTAAATACTTAAATATATTTAGTCAGATATGATTATCATGGAAGCTATTTGGTCTGCAGCATCAGCTCACTTTCACGAATCATCATGCATAAATTGCGTATATGTGTGGGTATATGCCATGTTGCTATTCCATTTTCCTTTATACCCAGATACTCTCTGCTATATCATGGTGATATCTGAAAGTAATAAAATCCATCGCATGCATCAATGCTCTTGTTATATTGTCACACTGTCAAATAAAACGTACTCTAAAGTCATACGCTAACGAGTAAGTAAGGTAAGTGCTTCTTTATATTGGTTGCGTTGGTTTAGAGTTTAGATATGCCTATGTCAATGCATTTGTTGGTCGAGAGTGAAGCGGAGGAATTTGTTGACGGCAATCACAGCATTTCCTTGTACGGAAAAAATGAAAGTCTATCGGGAGAACTCTGCAAAACGGACAGCAATAGGCCTTGTTGCTGTATAACAATAATTTCTTTCCCATTTTATGTATGGCATAGTTGAAAGAGTTTTGAATATAGGTAAATGTGTGCGGTGTACATGTTAGATCATATGACCATGCATTGGCAAGTACCAGTAGTGTGCATAATCTCTTTAAAAGTGTGCAATAAATGTGCAAATCCTGTGCGAATACTGAGTACTAGGATCGATATGGTAGAGAGACGGAGTCGGATGAGATCATCCAAATTCGTTATCTTAATCTATCAAATACGCTACGTCATCATCACCATTATGGTTATCTCAAAAGCTGTATGAGTGCAACAAAAGGTTTCGCCATTGATTATTTGATCGTGTCTGAAGGCAGAATAATAAAACTCGTAATAACATTATTAAAAAAATATGTATGCGAAATTAAAATCTATGCTAAATATGCCTGCAAAGCTGCGCGTGTTGATGTGTGCTGCATGTATGTTACTTGCTTACTAGGTTTATAGGATATCATAGCTTTTCAATCCATATTGTAATACAAAATACAACCGCCATCATATCGCACAACTAATTCTAATTTTAAACGGTATACGACTCCAAAGTCAAAAGCCACAGATTTGATACTGGATGTATTGTTATCCGTATATCGATAACCTACAGTTTAAAGGAACGTCGTGGGTACCGTAGCTGCATCAATCTTGTAACTTCTCTTTTTGATCGGAACTTGAGCTCCCGTTCCCAATATTTCCGAATGAATGAATTGGATTACCGGATGGCTATGGTTAAGCAATTTTTTCAACGTGTAAAACAGACAGCCTCGTCTATTCATCTCGTTTCTTTCCTTCAGATTACCTAACCGGGGTGGAATGCAAAGTTACTCACAGAAAACTACAAACATCCATAACATCTCCCATATCCCGTACGAAGAATCCTGTCTTCTACATAAGGCAAACTGTGACTAATTCCATATACAAATGTGTTCGTTGAGTATAGTATAATGTCCTGTCCCTGTCCTCTTATATATTCCATAATCCATCCATATATATAATGTATTTTGTTTGTTGTCTTTAAAGGAAATAGAGTCATGTCATATTATCAAATACATACAAGATGTACAAATACTCATATAAAAGATATTTTATATGGATACTTTCATTTCTGTTTCAGACAGATATACCTGCTCTTGCTCTTCTGCTGTAAATAGCATGAATATCCCTAAATCCCCACCACCATCATCATCAGCATCAGGCAGAGTATCCCCATATCATCGTAAAGAGTAGAACGGAACAGCAGCCTCTCCTTTTCTGTGACTCGTTGCCTTTTTTGGGTAAATTTCTGAAGAACACGTCTGCTTTGTAAGGTAAGGTATACGATACGATGAATATCATCCGTCCCCGTAGTACACAACGTAACGTACAACGTACATAGAGTTCACATCAAATACTAAAGTATTTGTACAGACGGTCATCATCTCACAAGTGTTTACACTTTTATTACTGATTCCAAATTCCAATCGAGTTCCTAAAATTGATTACTTAGGTTAGGTGCAAATTTGAAGACTGCATAAGTAAACCCTTGGATTATTGGATTCCCAAAGTTTGGAAATTTGTCGTGTCGTGCATAGACCAGCATATTACCTAAATTACAAGCACACCGAAGTACAAAAAGGTGATGATAGTTTATAGTTTTGCATTTTTTATAATCCTGAATATTATAGATGTTTTTTTCGCAAAAATTTATTTGGAATCATATATCAGCTGCAATCGGAGAGCATTGGATCGTGTATCTGCTTTGTGTTTATGTGGATTTGATTCATTTGGTGGTAGTGAGAAAATTGTCACAATTTAATTTGATTGAAAATCCTCTGAGTAAATACGGGAATTCCTTCCTCACTCACTCCCATCCATAGCGTGTAGGATGCATAAAACCGAAGTCTATAATTTGTCTTTGTCATTTACTCTTTTTCTTGTTTTTTGAAGATTTGCCAAAATGTCTGCTCGGAAAACGGGACGTCGTGGAGTGACAAAGAAGAGGGCTCAGAGAGCAACCTCCAATGTGTTTGCCATGTTTGACCAAGCACAGATTCAGGAGTTCAAGGAGGCGTTTAACATGATTGACCAGAACCGTGATGGATTCATTGATAAAGATGATTTACATGACATGTTAGCCTCATTGGGTATGCACTTTTTATTAGACTAATATATTGTTGTATCTATACATTTAAATATTTATACCCATTTGGATAAAAATTAACTTCGAGGATTTAATTTATTCAACTTGTCCAGTGTCCACATTTAATAACAGAATATATGTTGTAATTGTAATGTTAGGAAAAAATCCAACCGACGAATATTTAGAGGGGATGATGAATGAAGCTCCTGGACCAATTAATTTCACCATGTTTTTAACTCTGTTTGGCGAGAGGCTGCAAGGTACGGATCCAGAGGAAGTAATAAAAAATGCGTTTGGGTGCTTTGACGAAGAAAACGCTGGTATTGTTAATGAGGAGAAACTCCGAGAATTGTTGACAACAATGGGAGATCGTTTTTCAGACGAGGAGGTACGTTGTTTCACATGAAAACGTGTATAATTCATTCTTCTTTTTTCTAGTATTTAAAATAATTCCTTAAATGTATGCATTGCATAGGTCGATGAAATGTTCAGAGAAGCACCGATAAAAAATGGACTTTTCAATTATCTTGAGTTTACGCGAATTTTGAAGCACGGTGCCAAAGACAAGGATGAACAGGAAGCTTAAAATATCTAAAAAGAAATAAATCCCGTGATTCTTGAATCAAGCATAACAAATAATATCAACAGTGTACTAGATTAATTAATATGCATTTCTATTCAGGATCTTGATCAGAATCAAACATTTATAAAAAACATAATGGAACTAATCCCATCAATAATTGCTTTCAATGACGCTTCCTAATAAACACGGTAGAACTAATGACTAACTCATGTCTATATTGTAATCACGCGGATGAGTAACACAAATGGTCACTAACTACAATCTGTAATTAAAGACACTTTGCAATTATTTGTAACAATAAATCAGTATTGTTAAAGTTATAAATTCCGAAACTTTTACAAGCCACAGCCAGCGGCGGTTAACATTGAGCACGTAAAAAGAGTATTTATATCCGTTTTGTAGTTTGTAGAAATAAGACAAATTCGACTTTGTAACAACGATTTTCCAGCACATTTAAAAGTAGTACTACCAAAATAATTTAAAATGTACTGTAAGCGTAACTATTTTTACATTATTGTACATTGTACATCATGCATTCGATGAAATAAAGCGCCTTTATTATTCGCTTCCAAATTCCTACGCGCACAAAGTATTTTTAAGTTATTAAGTCATACATACAGTTGCAACCACATTCATGATTGACATGACACAATTAAGGGATATTACTTTTAGGTATGTATACTTTTTACTTTTTACTTCATTGTAGCGACTCGACTGCAACAAGACCTGAAATCAACTAATTGTAAGCCATAAGGCGGTACCTATATAGGTAAGCATTTCCAAGCGTACCGTAATTATTGTCATTATGTGGAAAATGTCAAGTTAGATGGAAAGTGTCGTGTCCAGAATATCTCGCAAATCGCATCATAATGGTGTTTTGTCTCTCATTGTAGATGGCAATGTGGGTGTGCTTGCTCTTTAATACTCATCATCATCAATAACATATTTGTAATGCAATAAAGTGTTCAATGTATCATTCGTCTCATCATCCTATAAATTATTACAAGGTTACGCCATGTGCCATTCGTCCCTACGTGGCCTTCATCGTCTACCTCTAAACTTTTCAACCACATCGCTCGCTCCGGAAAAGAGAAGTGACTTATATCCTATTAACATCCTCATATCTCTATCCTACTTTCCAGCAGACATGAAAGATTGTAGACATCCAACGATGGAGCTCCAGCTCTTCTTCCTTCCCTTCTTTCTCGGTTTACAACGGAATGAAATGTGCTTTTCAAGGTGACGAGCTGCGCACGTTCTTCCCTACCTCCCCCAATGATGTGGACAATCGAAAAATCCATCGAAAAGCAACCCACACTCCATTGTAGTATCCATCCCCAAATATTACACACATCGCGCAATATTCCTTCTGTACGCAGTGACTGTCGACTTTACTCCACTACGTAGTGGTGACTACGTAGCGTAGTATTTTCCCCCGTACCACCACGGACCACGACAAGACTGTTATACCCATCATACTCCAGGGTTTACACAACTGTTCCTCCCTTTCACGCTACGTTTCCCGTTCTGGACTGCTCCCAACATGGGAAGGATCGGTCGAGGATACTTACTCCGCATCACAAAATGATTCGATATATAAACAGCTATACGTTCTAACCAAACAACCACAACATAGGCTCTTTCTTTGGGGTCATTTCTATGCCATAAAATGGAGAAAATTCCTATTTCCTTTGTCACTGCTTCCTTTCATACTGTGAACAAACTTATCTCTACACATATTTTCCAGAGTTTGGCATTCACATACTTAGTTTCTTGAAGAACAAGGATATATTTCACAACAGAGTGTCGTGTACATGTAGCCGGACTCCTCGGTGGCTTTGTTCTAGTTGCAGTAGTGCTGGTGTGATATTCTTTTTTCAAGGGGAACCCTCATCCATCTTTTCCCTGTATATCATCATTCCAACATGCACATGTGCTTTTTCTTTTTCTGAAAGGGAAAGCTGTATTTTTCTACGTACGATAGTATCCTCTATCAAACACATTCTCTTCATTTTTGTGAGCTGGCTCCTACATCGTACTCCACTCTCGTTATATTGATGTAATATATGGTGGCGCAGTTTTCATCAACTTGTGAGGCATATATATATATATAAGCAGCAACACAAACTGCTTTCATTTTGGACACCCCTGCTCTCTCTGCTCTGCCTCTGTTCTTCCTTATATACTACCACTTTCTAGTTTATGGGCTTGATGTAAATACCTACTATTACACTTTGTGAGCTATCTCCAGTATTCTAGACGCGTATTTCCCCATGTTCCTCCATTTTCAAGACCCACTTCCAGCTGCTCACATGTTTACCGGATTCCCGGACATTCTCGATTCGCATTCCGGCTGAAACTCATGTCGACTCCAGAGCTGGTTCTTTCCTTTTGCTTGGTATGAACCTTGATGGATTGTGCATTGTGCTACTTTGAAAGTGAACAGATATCCGAAATCCGTTCGGTGCGCGTAGTCCTCCATAAAACTTTGTAAATTGTGCTTATTATCGTAAACAAGTACAAAGAAACTTTTCACTGTGAAATCTCATGGACTTTCTGAAAGTGCAAAAGACATAATAATAATAATACCGTGTGGTTGGTTCCCTTAAAAGTGTTTACATCAGTTCTTTCTGTGCGCAACATCAGTGAAAGCGTTTATACGACGCAGCTTAAGAAACTTTTATCCCAAAGGTTTTATAGCTATTGACTTTACCAGCTTAAAGCCCTCTGAAAGTATCCGCACCGGCACCAACCCGTCTGGCCAGCCAGTGTATACATCCATTATCACGAAATCCCAAATCAAAATACTCCATAGAAAACCTTACACTATAACAGCTTGTCTTTATTCTCGTAGGCAAAAGGTAAGCAATTTCATAATATATTTTCTTAGAACGCTTTCCCAATCACTTTCCCATCGAGAGGGAGAGTGATGGATTGAATTTGTCTCTGGAATACTATGCATTTAAACGGAAGCCTGTTGTTTTGTAAAATGGCAGTTGTACGTAGCGTAGTTGTTGTTGTAACCCCTTCAAACGCTTATTTTCGTGACCGAAACGGAAAGGCCATAAGGAGTTGAGTTGTGTGTCGCGTTGTCATTGTCTCTTTTTCCCGAACCCATTCTCCAATTCAAGAAAAATCTTTACAACACGCTCCCTTAACAAACAAAAGGGAAAATCCCCCACCTTCTCAACATACTCGATTACTATTCCAGTCAAGCAGTAAAAATATTATCATGTTTCATCCAGCCAGCCATAGCTATATACCCTGTAAGTAGCCATCAACCCTCCAAAGTTTTTACTTACATTTCCAGAAAAAAAAGTGTGTGCACGTCTTGAGGCGAAAATGGTAAAGGTTTTCCTTCGACTGCAGCAGTTGTTTTCCTTTTTATGCATAGTATACACACAAAACATAAAACCTCCAAAAAAAACTTGTCACACTTTACTTTCCAGAGTAGGGCTGGAGAATGAATGATGCGTATAGAGCCCATAATGTTTTTCATCTGATACGGGCTATTCCACCGTCATTTGTATGCGGGAGGGTGGAAAGCGTATGAATCTCGCGTGAATGCATTTTCGCTTTTGCTTGTCTCTCCTCCATTATTATTCCTTCGAGTTTTACCACTCTGTAGAAAATACTACTACTACTACTATACTACTTACTACCCAGTACGAGTTCCTCCACCAGGTCTGCCCGTCGTTTAGCGGAAGAGAACTTTATTCTTCAAACTGTGAGCAAAAGGAGAACGAACGCACAACGGGTAAAACTTAGACATTTATTTTGACTGGCAACCGTGTGCTGGATGTCGAGAAAATTTTCCAAATTACATGCGGAACACATATAGCCCATCCCTACTCCAAAGTTTCACAGTAATGATGAACCTGATAATAATTTCCGAGAGGATAGGTGGAAGAATGTTTTAATCGCTTTCTGCCATGCTCGCCTTTGTAAAATGTTTTGGATATCACGGTGTCACTATAAAACAAAATTACGTATTCACTCTCCTAAATGGATGCATGTTACAAGAAAATTTTCATTTTTTAAATGAATTTTTAATGCATTTACGACCATGCTGCATGTCTACTTGTAGTTTACTTCTTACCAGAACAAAAATCCCATCTAAATTATACACAAGTTTACCTTGTGCCATCATGAATACTGTATATACATTGTTCTCCTCCACCAGAAAGGTGTACATCCATGGTGTTGGCTGGCGTATGCATGCTCATATAAAATGAAAATTAATTCTGCCAACTCCCCATTAATTCTTTGTCCAATCGTCTTCTTCAAAGGGATAATTAGCTCGTAATTTGTTTGCTCAAGTTTGACATGTAATTAATAGTTACACAAGGTGTGGCTCAGAGAAAAGAAAGAGGGCTTCTTTTTTTGCAGACAAGATTATCAGGCGTTGCAACTCACAAGTCACCTATGCCTTCCGTAGTAAAATCCTTCCAGCAGCAGGGTTTTAATTAAAATAGGATTATCTCATTTTTTGGCTCCGAGTAGGCTCGACAAGTTTGCTTTTTTAAACAAATCAATCTCATCCCTGCCTTTGTGTTGTGTGCACCCCCGTTTCCCCTCCCTCCCGTTCCATGCACCAGTCTAATATGGCTCGGCGTGCCTGGGAGAGATTCTATGATTGAAAGACTTAAAATGAAAATGACCTTTTGCGGTAGGCTTTTCTTCCAGCTATGGATAATAAGAGAGCGGACGGTTTCTTCAAGGAATAACTAAAAACGCAGAGTAAGCGCAGCGAAACAGAGTTTCGGATAAAGGGAAATGCAGGCAACATAGGATTTTTATTATTTCTATAAGCCTCAACTTCACTTAAAGAACTCATAAGTTGTTAGCTGATAGAGCGAGAGAGACGGAGAGACAAGGGAGCGAACGCAAAAAAATGCCAGGGGATATGCGTAGAGTAGATGCATAAAGAGGGTTGGGAAAATAAGAAAAAATTTACGACTACTTTAACCATGAACTTGATTTCTCGGATAAAGACCAAAAGTGGATGGTGAAGAACTTTTTGTCCGTATACTACTGCTCCCAAGCTTCCACGCATTTCCGTCTTCCCAGACTGTGATAATATTAAAATAATAGCCTAGAAGATGAAAAAGTTTTCAAGAAAAAGGAGAGGAGGAAGGGATTTCTGTTTCTCTCATGAGCATCGCGTTTGCTCATAGTCCACGTGGACCAATAACAGTTAATATCAGCATGATGCACGTCTAGGAAAAAATGCCATTGACTCCAAAAAAGAGGTTTTTGTCTTTTTGTCGCATTTTGTCCCTTTTATTTATATGTGTTGTGTTGTGCACAAAAGACAATTGCAGATAATATTGTTAGAGTATTATCATGCCAGATTTTTTTTCTCCAGAGAGAGATGTACGAGAGAGTGTGTGTGTGGAGTAGAGTGTCTACTGAGAAACACTATCAGGGTGAAGTGGGGGTTCTTCTAATATGCATGTAACGCACGCACATCGACCATCTCCAGCACTTTTACAATGTCGCCGGTGCAGCCAGAATATAATGAACGGGTGTGTTCTTCTCCTCTTCCCTGAATAGTCTGAATGCAATAACATTATCATCGTTAACGCGTAGCTACAACTTTACTTGGACATCCAAATATTTTCTAGTTTTTCCCCTTTTTTCTCACTTTGCCACGAAGACACTCCCATCATCATCCGTGGTGTTTGTAACACCAAGCAGTGGAAAACCGGACGGTATGATAATGCATCATGCTGAACGGATGTAATAATTTGTGTGTTTGCTAGTAGTTGAATGAATGACGCAGTACGAGGGACCCGTTGTACGAGTCCTGCTGCGCGTTTTCTCAATAAGATCTGGTGGTATTACATTTTTAGAGCTCTTACGCAACTTTTTTCTATTATGTTTACAATATTTTATGATACAATTCTGATATGCTGACGTTACATTACCGTGTGTTGTTGAGCTGGATTACTGAATGAACAACTTTGAAAGGAAATGGAATGGAGCAGAAGAGGGAAATAGGTGGAAGGGTGGTGGTATTGAAGATTTCACTCTTCAGGTTAATTCAGTCGATCAGGACAAGGGTTACACTGTCAGGATGGCTTCGGTTGGGAATGTGGGCATTGATGAAAAAGGTAGCTACAGCCAGCCAGTCATTCATTGAAAAAAAGTTATGAAAGGATGGAGAAGAAAATTTCCATATTTGTAGACCTTGATTTTGATCGCCACCAGTCGCTCACTGGCTTCATTCTAAATTCAAAGTGAAAATGAGCCAAACTGCTCGAAGCAATTATCATGCCCGTTTTGGAAGGGATGGCGATATGATTTAATGAAATTGCAGTTTCTCCTTGACTCCACTCTTCTGCTGTGGTGGATACACTATCTCAAAAGATATCAAAGGTTTTGCCATATTTATGTAAGTGCAGCAGTGTGGTTCCGTTCCAGAGATGGGAAAGGGTTTGGTAATGGAGAATTCATAAATTCTAAACAAGAAATCCTTTTTATGTGCTACACAAAGTGAATTTATTAGCAGGCAGGCAGACAAACCCTGTGAACAAATTCTGCAAGACTCTAACTCGAACCACTGCTGCAGAGACACCCGCGCACAAATTGTTTTGGAAAACTAGGAAAATGTGAAATGACAGCAATTTTGAGTGGAAACACAGAGCACTATTGTTCTTACGAGATATTTATCATCAGTCTCAAATACAATGAGTTGGAATAATGCTCTTCTATCGGGTCGGTCGATCCTTTTCCGAGTTTTGCAATCCGACTTTTTACAGCACGCAGCATGACTATGAGCTCTTTCTCTAAAACTTCACTTTTATGCAAATGATATCTACATCCAGCGGCAGCCCACACTTGGTTATATCGTTTTTCCTAGGAAATAAGCCTCTTTCCACTTCTCTGGCTACGTGTCTGACTGCACCATAGAAAATACTATACAAAAGTAATCAACTTTGAGAATCGCTATCTTTCCCCTTTTCCTCAACTTTTGTAATTCTCGTAAGTACATAATCCCATCGAGGAGCAAATATCCTGTTAAAACTTGCATTATCCGAGCATCTCTCGTCATATCCGAAAGTATTTCACAACTTTCAAATTTACAAATCTAATTGAAAACTTTAATGGAAGTAAACACTCGGGGGAGAGGAGGGCTAAAATGAATTTAAGTGGGGAAATTTACTATTTCCTTAAGAGCACAATCCCGTTTTCTTCATGAAAGTGGTGTAGTTGTTGTTGTTGCTGTTGAGTTGCATCAGGTGGAGAACACGACTTTAGCCTTTCATTAGAGGACGGAAGGAAGCCTTGTGGAAAATGGGAATTGATGGAGTACGACGAGTACATTTACGTATGTATGTATATATGTATGCCCAATGTTTGTGTAACCTGGATTGGATGGAACTGTAATCAAGTTCCATCTTTTGTTCCCGCGGGTGTACAGGTGGAGTAGCTCTAGGGAAATGGAGCTCATTAAATGGCATGCTTGTACGAACACTAAATTTAGGTCAGAGTCACAAAAAACACAACATGGGTTGACTGCTTTCTCGGGCGGGTGAACCTAAAACATGACAAACTTTTCTGCACCTTTCAACCACGGCGTCTCCAAGTCCAGAGCTTGCGGCTCGGCTGAAGTGAACCACAACAAAAAAAACAACGACTCATGCCATCGGCTCTTCTCTTCTCCTCTGCATTGAAATGCCACGGCGTAGTAGTATAAAACCACCTAAATTGCAATTCCTTCCAGTTGCAATCCTGCCTCCTTTCCTTTGCTCGCTGCCCTTTAACTATCCGCAGAAGTTATTTTTATGTCGCATCACCGAGAGGACCTCTGTTCTCTGTATTGCTGAATGGATCCCCATAAAAACGCAACTAGCTCGTGGCTTGTTAATGGAGGTTGTAATCCCAAAGTGCAGAAAATCAAATCTTGCATGCATATACTACTCATGGCATGGCATGGACACACATGTGTTTCCATTTTGGCCACTTTCTAATAATACACTTTTTACCCACTTTTATGACGTGCCCGCAGCTGATATTATAGAATATTACCACTCTAAGTAAGTAAGTGGTAAACAAGCCAAGAGGAAAATGTTCTCATCATATTATATATATTATTGTGACGTTGTTCAACCGAACCCCGAGTGCACTCTGCACATGAAACTAGTTTTCTCGGAGTGCATCCAAAAAACACACATTTTGTGATTGTGGTTGCATGCATTGCGCAGTTTTTTCTCTCTCTCTCTCGGTGAACATTGTCCTCGGATATTGCATTTTAGGACAGAAAGGTAGAGTGCATTTTTCTCCCTTGGTTATTCTACATAGAATTGTTAATGCATTGCACCAACCAACAACATCCTATTATATACATACTACTGTCCTTCTACTCTTCTTCCATTCCGTACTAACCCGAATCCGGGCATTTTGGAATCCCTTTTCTGCCTCACACACTTGAGGTACATGGTGTGTAACCCAACTCTGAAAAATCATCATCATTTTCATCTCCTCTCTCTCTCTGGGTGAAATACCCAAGTGCACAAAATCCAAGAGCAAGTTGTGCATCCATATTTTCACAGAGACAAGCTAAGCGTACATATATGTAGAGGGTGAGAGCATATTGAAACCGCTCCAAGAAAGAAGGATGTCCTCTTCCCAAGCACATTTCTTTTCGTGACTCCATAATGTATTATGTATGGTGTACATTGGAGCATTCATCTTCCTCTACATTCTTCACATTGCACTTTCTCGACATCATCTCTTTTTGCTGACTCCGTACATTTAAAGATTTTTTTTTCTCGTCGGTTTCTTCGCCTTCACTATATGGATGGATGTAAGAAGATGTAATGCATCCCTCGAATATATATTTTTATGGAGCAGTATCCTCTCAGAGCGAAGAGAGTCGTTCTAAGAAAAAGGCATTACCCAAATCATCAGGGTTTTATACGCGATGCATCTGCTGATGATTCTCAGTTGCATTGCCCACACTCTTTTTTCACTGTAGAAAAACGGAGTGGAGAGCCAGCTAGGAAAGAAAGGACTTTGCTTTTTGTTCGTCGAGAACATTGTGCTCCTTGACGTGAGCGAGCGAGCAAGGCTTCGAGCTCTCAAAAATCTGATGCGTCCGCCGTCGACCACTTTAACATAATATACACAAAACACAAGTGTTATTGTTTGCTCCCTCAAATGTGCTCCACGCCGGATTTTCCGAGTCCCTCATCCTCATCATCATCATCGTCATCATACTTCACTCATTTCACTCAAAAAGAGGAAAAATTACTTTTTTCGGATTGATTTCCTTCCAAAAGAATAATAAAAGCAAGCAGGGCTGCAGCCTACAGCATTTGGCTGGGCATTGTGGGCATTCGAAAGCCGAAAGGGAATAGTGGTATCTCGTGTCGCATCTAATGGGCTTCCCTTCTCCGAGTGTTTTTATGTAGCATGTCGTAGTTAAGTTGTTGCTAATGTGTGCCTGCCTAGAAAAAAGTTCTCCTGGAACTGGATGACAGTAAAATAAGAACCTTTTTTTCGTCGACTCTTCTTCTGGACCCCATGACTCACTTTTCAACAAAGCCCCTCTGGTTGAAAGAGGAGAAACTGTGGAGTTGAATTGTTAAGTGAATGGATAGTCATTGAGGAAACTGCGTTGCTAGAAGGAATCCCCAGTTTCCGTGAGCTAAATGGGATTTTCTCGTTCTGGAAAGTGAAAGCTCGGGAGCTTCCAACATATTTTGCATATTACACTCCCGTTGCTTGATGTGATCAAAGAAAAGGGAAAATTGAGTTAGGCAAAGGAGACGAAGAAAAAATTTCTCTCAAGGTAAGACTAAAGAAGAGGTAGAGGCATGCCTGTGGTAAAAATGCCTTCATTTAAAAAAAAAATCTGTCTAGTCTTGGGTGGCCCTTTGTTCATGTAGATATGTGCTTGAGATGGGGTAGATGAGAGCTTCCAAAAAATCGATACTTTACAAGCTAGCGTAAATTAGAACGTATTCCCTAAGGAGCATCTCATCCACGCATGATAAATCTCTTCTAACGGAAGCGGATTCAAATATGAGCCCCCTTTTCTGATGTCTTGTAGATGAGAGCTTCCAAAAAATCGATACTTTACAAGCTAGCGTAAATTAGAACGTATTCCCTAGGGAGCATCTCATCCACGCATGATAAATCTCTTCTAACGGAAGCGGATTCATATATGAGCCCCCTTTTCTGATGTCTTCCACTTCCACCACCACCACTGTCCTGACGGTGGATGTGGACGGGGATGTGGTGCCTCCATACTCCATTGTAATAAACTTGGGCAAAATAGGAGTCGTAAAGATTCCCAAAAAGCAAAGCAGCTGAATGTATCCCTTTTTTTTGAAGGAAATATTCAGGTCAAAGTTTTGATTGGTATAGGCAATCCGGCTCCTTATGTATTTATATTTTTGAGTTTTTCTGCACAATGAAACTTGTTGTTTTCTATGAAATAAGTGTGTTTATATGTTTATATTTATATATATATATATATATCCCAACCCAGCAACTCTGTAGTCTGTACATGCATGGTCATTTTTGGATGTTGAGATCCAAACCTTTTTTTTCTTTGAATGAGCATTCATGCAGGAAAGCACAGTTTGAGAAAAAAGTAGTTGACAGGCCGTAGTATATATTTTCAGCGAGTTAAGATACAGTTAGAGAGCTAATCACTGTAGTGGTTTGCGTTTTAGTCGTAATCATAATCAACGTCATTCTCTTGCCCATGAGCATTAAATACTGCTTGTCCCTACTCACACACATTTCATTTTTGAGCCACCACACACTATTTGCATGCAGTTTTATATGCGTAACTTGATACTAATTAGACATTGCCAGCATGAAAACAAAAAAAAATCTCAGCATTTTGATACTGGCTATAATGCATGCCTACACGCCATATGCATGCCTATACACGTAATAGTCGAGAAAACATAAACTCCACTCTTTTAGTTTAGATTGCTTCTAACTTGGCGTAATCACGACCGACGAGCTTTGAAGGTTGTTGAGATGTATCGATTTCACATAGAATTCAAGTCATTGTCTCACTAAAAGCGTCTCACCAGTTTTATCCATCGTATCGATTGGAAAGTAGAGAAATAATGAGGATGATCCGAAGGCGACACGAGCTTAATGAGTTTACAATGTTGCATCTCACCACCTTTTCCTTCCCCGGTTGCTCGGCAAGCCTCGATTCCGTATCGGCTTAAACCTATTCTATGTTGATGTGCACAATGATACGATAAAATTGTTAACTTTTGGAAAATCACACTTGTAGATAAAAAAATATGAACTACAACATGTAATGGATACAGAGAATATTATACATTTTTTTTCTCAAAATGTTGCATGTCAGTAGTATTCAGCACGGCGTGTTTGCCAAAGTGACAGCTCAACAAGAAACAAGCACTCTACTGCCCTATCTGTATCAAGTTTCTTCTAGTTTGCAATTTTTATTCTGCAAATATTTTCCCTTTTGGTTGCACTAATCCTTAATGAAAAAACGAGGGCAGTCAAGATTCAAGATCAAGACGGTTCGAGTTATACGATACGAACAAGAAAAAAAAATCAACATAATGCGGCTTTGCACTCACTCACTGGCTGTGAATGTAGAGCACAATCAAAACGTCAAAGTGATTCTGAATACTATACGATTTTCTCATTATTTCCTCGTAAAATTTAATCCATAATTTACATTTAACATTTTCCCCCCAATATGCGGAATTCAAGCAAGAGTTTCTCAGGCCAAGAGGTGGTGGCTTAAATCGACATCATCATGTATGAAATGTCGAAGATGTGCCTGATGATGATGATGATGTTGATGGCGGTGACCACGACCTTCATTTTTTACTTGCCATCTTCTTGACCTTTATTATCTATCAGATGATTATTTGCGACTCGTTTTTTGGCATAGTCATGCACTTTTTTATGGTTATTTGGTTAGTCGCTAATTTGAGGACGGTGACGATTCTATGTATAAGCTCGTACTCAAAGCACTGCGCTGCTGCCTTTTTGCGAAATGAGAAACCTGTAGAAATTACTAATTATTAGTTAAGAACGCTATCCTGACGTGACATGTTCTGAAGATTACAAGATAAATTTACCTGTGTGCTTACACTCAACAGCGTGTAGGTGTACAACTAGTGTTGACATTGTTAATTTGCAAGTTGCGTCGTGTACAGATACCTACTTACATGGCAAATATCGTGAGATACTTTTAATCCGAATCCGTGTGTGAGTGATGTGATACCTACACCACACTTAAAAACTTGAGGTTTAGCTTAACCCGTTGTCGAACCTCCCTTGTTTAATCTCTGAAAAGAAAAGGTGAATCATGAAAAGGTAGAAAAGCCAACAGAGATTGAAATTTATGTGAGAAAATTGCTGCAGTATATTTACTTTGGTTGGGTAGTTTTTAAAGTAATTGCTTTCAGTGCCTTTTTTTTTATCTACTACACCTATTTTCGCAACCTTGTTTTTCGTCAAACTTGATTGTTGTTGATAGGGAGGGAATAATAGGGAATTTAAGTAAAAGTTGAGGATAAGGTGGTTTCTCCCGAGACATGATGATCAAATTGCATGGTGTTCCCCATTAAGAAATTGATCGGTTTCTTGGCTTTTATCAGAGTCTGGGCGGGCAAATTGCAAATCTACTAAATACTTACTCACTCAGTCCGGGGCTGTGTACTCTACTCTGTTGTTTATCGCACTCATTCTCCTGTGTAATAAATTTTCACACACAGGATGTTTCACTCTCCCTCTCTCTCCGTTTCTAACCAACTAACCATTTGCCAGATTGATTCTGTCTTTCATCATCAAAAACGAATTGAGCTTCAACCGTACGTACGTACGATATTACGTAAATCTTTTGTGGAGTAAAAAGTTCAGAGTTCAAGGATTCTTCGGCTGGGTGGAAAATAATGTTTGAATCGGCAGCTATTTATGTCTTCCGTTTGGCAAGTAATAAAATATCGATTCTTTTGTGTTTCTACATCATTATATCTGCATTTCTATTGCTTCGTTGATCCAACCCATCCAGATTTTTTCTTTTATGTCTACAGGGAGTTTTATTCTGTGACTCTGAGTGAATCATAGTAATATACATCTCATCTCATATTGTTAGGAGGGAAAAGAGTTTACTCCATGTGTGGCTCATATGATTCATCCTCCTTATTGCTCCTCCATTTTCTGGGTGACTCGAACCTTGTAACAAGAAAATGCACGCTGCTTCGGGAACAAAGAAGCTTCAAGGTGACTTTTCTCCGATATCCATCATATCCATGTGATGTGAATGGCTTATATATATGGCAAGTTCTGGACGGTGATTTTCAAGTGCTTCATTGTAATAAATAATACTTACTACTCTACTACTGCATGTTATGCTCCATCCATCCATTTTTTATCCATCACTCATATCCTGCTCCAATCTAGCTCTGATAAAGTGGTGAGGTGATACACCTCGGGCCCAAACGGGCTTGATGAAAGCAGTAAAAACATCTCTACTTTGCTTGACCACTTTATTATTTTGGATTGATGTATACTGACCTGTGGCTATTGGGCTATTCCCTAAGAAAAAAAGTCGACGTAAAGTGACCCAGATTTGTGGGCTTCATCTTTTATGGAATTTATGTGCCAATTTGATTAATATTTTATCACCCCTTTCCCCTCCAAGGAACTCAATTTACAGAAGCCTTTCCCAACTTGTTATTTTGCCCGTTTCTCTAGAGAGAGAAAGAAAACTGTGGTTTTCTCGTGAGCCTCCCATGATATTCCAATCCCGACACAAAAGAAAAAATGGAAATATTAAGAAGGAAGAGATTTCATTCATAGCAAAAAAAATGTGGATTAGTCTATTTCCTCGGAGTTCTCATGTCGAATTCATTGAGCTGAATGAGTTCGACACATCACGAGAGTGTTTTGTGTTGTGTTGACACGCATTCTCGAACGAGGTGCTACTCGCAAACTGATATGAATAACTTTGCATGCAATGCACTGCTAAGGCATTGTTCAGGGAAACGAACTGTGAGCGCAAGTGGGTCACTCTGTTCACTGTTGGAAATGATTATATATTTTGTAGTGGAGGAACGTCGCCGTATACGCTCGCGCTCAGTCTGCTTTGTATTCAACTGGGACAAAATCCCACAATAATCGATATCAGCGCAGCGCTAGCAAGTCAGCTCCGTTTTTTAGAATTATGGAAGTGGCGTAGTTGTTGTTGTTGATGATGATGCTCTGCATGCATGTCCTTTACCCTCCTGTCTTGCCATTTTGTAACTTATCCTGTTTGCGGGCTGGCATCTTGCTACAAATTGAATCTTGAGCAGAATCAACCCAAACTCTCAAGCAAGCAGAAATCTCTTTTCAACAAGTAAATTGGATCGCGGGTGCTATAAGCTGTCGGTAAATATGTCACACTCTCGTCAAATAAGATTTTGATCTGACTTGGAAAAAAGACGACGACGACGATGATGATGGTGGTGACTGAGCGAGACTAACCGTCTATTTGAGTCCGACAAGACATGCTTGGCGCTTGGGTTGGGTGGAGCGGAGGAAAGCGAGTGTACACGCAGTACATCCTTCCCCACTTGACATTCCAACCAAAAATCCATTTACATAGTTGCCCTAATGGAAAATACTCACTCAGGCCCAGTTTGTAATTAAATGTGGCTTTGGCTTCTTCATCCTTAAACACCCATTCCATGCCTTAAAAAGTTATTACAATTTTCCCCGTCTCATTATCATTTTCCCCTCCTCCTCTCCCCATTTATCCTTGAGAACTGATCTTCCCTGTCACATTAGCACTGTCAAGAAATGACTCCAAACTGGCTTCCCGTTTTTCCTCCTTTGGTCGACGGTACACGCTTCATTAAATGCGGCAAAGAGTATAGTCTTCAACTTTGTTTTTCTCATTTCATACTACCATATCACAATCACACCGCTGCGCTGCAGCTAGTTTCAAGGAATTAGCAAAAAAGAAGCATGCTTTAGTCGGAGTGTTTTTGAGAGTTAATGTTGTGCAGTGTGTGTGCGAGCAAAACGGTAGATTATTTGGCAACAGTATGGTGAAAACGGCACATTTTTTTACATTCCGGAAAACACAATGGCCGAGTAATGATCGCCTGTAAAGGATACTATATACCGAGAGAAAAATAGTGGCACGGCGGTTGCAGTGACATCCAATCCACCACGCATTTATAACCTTCCTCCTCTCCTCATCCTCACTTGGTGCATCACTACGAAAGTACGAACGAGCAATTACCTTTGGGCTAAAACATTATGATCAGCACGCACAATGTGAAGAAAATAACCCAACCCAGGCTGCTATTCCAATTGCAAGTAGCTATTATACTGCAAAAAAGGGAATGGGTTTTGTAATAACAATACTAATCAATGTATCATTTCACATTTCACCTGATACCTGCTCCTGTCAAAAAGGCATAAACTCCTTTAAACCGTTTTTTCCTTTGAATCAAATCTAGTGCAACCTATACCGGTCACACACAAACAACACAAAGATATTTATTTATTTCACCTTACGTGAGCAAGATTGTCCATTTTTTGCTGCATTTTCATAATAATTTGGCATTTCCACCTTTCGTTTCGTACTCATGCACGTCATATCTGCTGACTGTTGTGAATGAGGAGCATGTGTCCGAACAGGTACACAAGTCGACTCATAAAAAAATATACTATGGAATTTGCAGTATACTTTTCTTTGGCGTCCGTACCACTTATTTGTGAGGATTCTGATATATATTTTTTATTCCAACCTACCTGCCCATTAATGAAGTTTCTGTAATTCTCATTTTCTCCCCATAATTTCCTGTAATTTCTCGCTCCTTATGTTCCTCTGTATCACGACGACAGAGCTGCAGAGGTTTGTTATGGGAGATTTCCCATTCTCCAAACAAAAAACAATGGAATTGAAAAGGCAAAGACAAAGTGATGCAAAAGGGGCAATTAATCATTTCAATATTTTTGCATGATTACCCGACTACCCTTTTTGGATAATTATTATTTTCCCCGCATCAGCACAAAAAAGTGCCATTGACGAAACAAAAAAACGTGTGCTCTATGCTGCAGAACAAGTCTTGTCTCTTTTGAATTCAGGCTCAGGCTGACCATTAACTGCTGAGTTTTGACCGACATAGTTGTCTACCGTGCCGTGGTGGTGGTAGCGTCCGTTACAGCCCCATCACATGATCACTTGTATGGGGAAAAAGCTGTCAGTGGTAATAACTATGGTCATCAAATCAACAATAAATACCATATAGCACATTATACCTCCACATCGCTCCACCACTGCAATTTTTTTCTCTCTGCGCAAAAGAAAAAGCGGATGGAGGGATTTTTCAGGGATGATGTGGTTAACATTATATTGTTCTCTCTGTGCAGTGCAGCAGGCAGCAACACAAGAGCACAAGGCAGCAGAGCTTTTTTGTGAGTAGTAGTTAACTGCTGCTGCGTTGTGTACTCCTGCAAATTACAAATTGTTACGAATGCTAAACTCGCTCGCACGCAGCAGGGTGAACAGCTTTGATTGAGGGTCATTAGAGGAAAAAGAAGAAGAGCCAGAGTCATTCATTGTACATATACCACGGGAAAATTGCTTTTGGTGAAGAATACACTATTTTCATGAAAATTACGCTCGATTAATTTTTATCAGAAAATAGTAGCCTTTATCCCATTCATTTTGAATATTATAATCATTTGTAGCGAAAAAAAGAGAAAAGCAAAGTACAGCGAACTTTACAGCCACTGCGAGTGAGTGAGTGAGCGAGCGAGGTTGTATATGTTGACGTAAACAAAGTTTTTACTACGTCGAGCGAATGTTATAAAAATGGACGGTGATTGGCAATCATCTGCATAAATTACAGCTTTCATCTGAATACAAAAAAAAATGCTCAGGTAAAATCCTATCGACTCTCCTCTATAATTTTGCGTTGCATTTTGTGCATTTGGAAAGCTTAGATTTGAACTTGGATTTTAGAACAGGATGTAGATACATGTATGTATGTGGCATAATTACGCTGCACTTTCCTCTAAAAATGCACTCTTGCCCTTTTCTTGAGAAAATGTGTAATTGCGTGAAAACACATGTTTCAGCCTGTAATTACTTAAGAGACTTTTTTGTTGTTGATTTCTATCGACCGTTTCTTGATGCAATATCCGTTACCAACAAGAACTACAATTGATTTTTTGAGGCTGTCATGTCATTGAAATGAAAAGTGAAGGAAAAAAATGCACACACAGAGTGTGTGCTAATCCCTAACCCTAACCCAAGTTACATTCCTACTAGTTCGTTCGTTGAACGGTGGTGCTAAATAACGATCGCATTGAACAAACAGCAGCAGCAGCAACGGCGGTGCGGTGGCGGCAGCACTAGTCGCTCCGCTCCTGTCACTCGCAATGTCAAAGAAAGGAGAAAATGTCAGCGTAAGAAGAAAAAATGGTCGTGCATCCTTTCATTTTGAGAATGAACCTTTTTCCACTCTGCGTAGTAGTAGAGTTTTTGTGAGAAAATTACAGTTTACTACGTGCTTCCTTCTCCTCGTTGCATAATAACGTGCTCTCAAACTTAATCCAAATCTACATTCTACGCTATCCTATCTCGTCCAAAAAACACTAATGGGTGCTATTTGCAAGTCTTTAGGGTGGTGTGCTGATGCTGATGGTGATGGTGTTGACGACGGAGTTGCAAAATTTTCAGGTGAATCAACACAAGCTCAAAGCTAAACTATATAAGAATATAAGACCTTGTGGATATATAAGTTGAAAGTCACATTGTAATGCAGAGAGTATAATACACAGATTAGTACATCGTCATCATTAGAAAATTGCAACACTTTTTTGTCCCATGCACACCAGAATACGAGGTAGATAGATATAGGTAGATAGGTATGGTTTTTGTTTGAAAAACCGGCCTGTCATTTTTTCGCCAGTCGCAACTCTGAAAGCTCCACAAAAACTCTCTCTCTCTCTCTCCGGATCGTTTCTATATTGGCAGGGATAGGGGTGTACCATTACGATGCGAATTTTGCACAAAAATGTAATCGCCTCGCTTTTGGCTCACCAAAATCTGTGCTCCTATTTCCCAATTTTATACTCTTGATAGCAACACTGAATACGACAACGACTAACGACAACCAAGGCAGATAAAAGTGTGTGCCAAAAACGAGCTCAAAATGTGTGGAAATACTCTATATATATACATAATATTATGCTTCCACAACAGAAAATATTAAATCCCATCCAGTTTCCTATTTCCTAGTTTTTATATCATGCATCATAGTACACCCTCACCCAACAACACATCGAATCGAATGGTGATACTTTATAGCAATGAGCTATAATAAAACCCATCTTGTGCGTTCTTGACAGGTAGGAAGTATACCTAAATAATAATAATGCAAACTATACACACAACTGTACAAGTAATAATATTTTTTCGTACATTCCATTCTCGTTGTTGTCAGAGTGTGCGCCTTCATCATGCTGGGTTGGTTGTTGATACGCGTATTTTCCATTCAAACCTTTTTAAGCATAGGTAGTTGAATAAAAAAAACTCCCAAAAATATAAGCCGATGATGTAGTATTCCATATTACATCCCATGAAACTAGGTAGATCACGAATTTTTGTCTATCTACCTACGTGCCATATTACCATGATATGAATGATAGGAGGATTATATATATACTTACATAGAAACAGTATGAAACGCGTGTGAGTGCCAGTGGCCCATCGTAAATATGCTCTCTAGCTAGACGCTAGCTAGAGCTATGATGTGTAGTTGTTGCACTCTAAAAAAGATTCTAATACTCCTACTTCCAATTTAAATATGCAACAAGGTTTAGGCAGGCACACAACCTCACACTCATCGTCAGTCTCTCACAATCCTTGTGTGATTTTTCGTTAGGCGAGGATATCCCATGTGCTCACTCCGTCTTTGACTCTACTCGAGGGAATGTGTTGTTATTTCAGTGCTCGGAATAACAAGACTTTGAGACTTCTTTTTTGCAGTTTGCCACAAGCACTCTTCTTTTTCTGCGAGACCACTGCTCTTTACCGTCTTGTGATTCCCAGTTTTTACATCACAGGAACAGGCAGCAGGATTTTGTTTGTTTTAAAATTGTATCGAACAATGGTCAAGTGTGACGAGTGAGTGAGATTATGAAGCCGACTTTGAGAGCCTCGCTCCTCGATATTCATCATTATGCATTTAAACAATAGCTGACACGCGCATTCCTCATCATTATCATCATTGCTCTTATTTTGATCGCTAAGATCTTTCAACTTTTATTTTGAGGAGGAAGACAAGGATAAACAATCAAAACTAGTTTGGGAAGGCTTTTCTGCAAGGAAAAAAATTGTGTACATTGGAGAATCGCGAATCTCCTAAAATAGCTTGAGCAGTGCGAAGCTCTTGCTCCCCTGATTTCAATGCAAACACAAAATATCTTCTTGTCTTCTTTGATGAAATACGGCTTTGGGTTGAGCCGGTTGCCAGTGCTCATTTGTTTTTGGGATGTTCCTCCCTCCCTGTCTGTTGACTTTTTCCCTGACACTGACACGGGAATAAGGTCTCGAGAGAAATAAAACATGTAGACAACTCAAAGTCGATAGCCAACTCGGATTTCTTCCTGGAGTTGGAAAAGTTTGGGCTCTCACAAAAAAGTTGGCTATTTGACAAAAAAAAAAGAAGTTTTTTTCGTTGGAAGTCAGTCAGTGTGTGTGTCTCTTTGTTTTTATGAGTGAGTCCACCAGAATTGGTAGAGGATGACAATTAGGAGGAATATATATGATACCTACTCTGCAGAACTGTTTGTCAAAGTGGCAAAGACCTTGCATATCCGACGAGTAAAAGGTAAGTAGACAAATATGTCTTCTCCGCCATCTAAAAGTGCTATTCCAAACATGACTTATACGCAGAATATCACAAATATATCAAACTTATTGGAACATGTGCTTGATTTTGTTTTCTTCTTGTCATTTCTCCATAAAGCCACTCTGTATTGCCAGCCAACTCGCAGAAAGAGAGAGAGAGTAAATCGGATGTAAACATTTTTGCCAGCTGGGTGTTAGCAGAATATATACGTGTTTTAATAGGAGGTGTAAATATTAGCAAAGTGCACATCCATTTTCTGAGGTGACAGAAATATTGCTTGGCATTCTTTCGGGTAATTTGCAAAAAAAAAAGAGAAGAAGAAGCTTTTGGCTTGAATGTATTCAACTTGAGTTCACACCCACACGCAATTGTCGGTGGTAGTGGTGGATTATATAAGTGGAAGCAGGGCGGCGGGTGGGAGAGGTGAAGTGACGGAAATACCAAAGTGACGTGAACACCTCAGAATATCATTTTTTCAAGAAATGCCACCCATCAACCAGCGAACTTTGACTTGGTTGTTTGTCTTGAGGAATCCCACGCTAATTTTTGTTTTTCCTGGGACCACGTCAACCTTTTTCGGAGGAAATTGTTATTAGCTGCGGAGATCCTCCTGTGACTTTCATCGTGTCAGTGTAAATGTCAAGTCGTAGACTCGTGTTGTTGAGTTGGAGCGACTCACTCACCACCGCCGGCCACACTTAAACTGAAGACGTGATCAGTCCCCAAAACATTCAATAAAAATCTTTATGATAATGTGGCTCAGCCATTTCGTAAATTGGCAGAGTTATCAATAAAATGGGTTATTACCTTAGAATCACCACGATTGGCACGTTTTCCCTTGAGAAACAACATGATGGGGATTGGATTGAGCCATAGCATCTGGTAAAACAAGGGAACCCGTTAGCTTTATGGGAGTTTCATGATCGGATCCTCGCCATTGTCGAACGAATGGGAAGGTACATAATAATACCAAGCCCAATAATCCTATGAATAGCGTAAAAAACCTGTTTATGGCTATTCCCCATAACTCTGGCTGGAAGTGCACTTTCAAGAAAGATAATTAAAGTAAAGTGCAAAAACCACTTGATTTAGGAGTAGATATGTAAACCACATATTCATTCATCTTCCCTTATCTTGTCTAACCAGAAAATGCATACTGCAGCAGTCCAACTCCAACCTCCTTTCACTATCCTTCCTCCCCATCTAAAATTAAAAGTCATTTTGGACCGGAGATGTAATAATATGCTACATGTGTGTATACATTTCTGAAATGCGGTTCAACAATCGCTCCTCTCGGTTGCCAGAGCCAGGAAAGTATCCCGATAAATCATGAGCGTGTGGACAATTGTATAATTTTTTCTCGTTTTTAAAAAGTATTCCTGTGGTTGTGCACAATGCGCGACAATTTTCCCTTTTGTGATATGACTCGCCCAAATTGTGTCCAGAGTACTTGAAGGAAATCCTTCTCTCTTCTGGATGCAATGCAAGACCTTTAAAAGGAATTTTGTGTGCACACCAGTGTCACTATACGACACCATAATAACATTGGGAGCACAAGCCAACTTTTTGTTATCTCGCACTTTTATCATTCCTTCCATTATTGCCTCTGCGATGATACTACCCTGCTCTCTCCATCATATCGGGTGACGAAGACGCGGGCGTAGGAAAAGCTTGCTGAAATCAAATTACGATGTTGGCCCAACTCCAGCGAGGGCTCAACTGGTTCTAGTGCTAACCAGTTGGGTGACAGTATCAAAAGTTTGACATGCGAAACCAAGGCTCATTCTCTGGTTAAAATAGCAAGTCAAACGGGGACTACACAATTTTTATGAAAAAAATAATGTTCATTGCAGCTACCATCCATTATTTGTTACAGGTTTATGTATGTATGACCTGCGTGAAAACGCCGTCTTTATTCTGCTGCTAACTTTACCACAGTTGCTAAATGAGCCGTGTTCCTCCTGTCTCACAGCAATTAAAGCATTTGACTATGCTTCTCCATTTAAGACACAACTTTTGCACGCACATTTGTAACCCACGACGAGAATTTTTGTTTTGTAAAAAAAATTGAGCAATGGTATGCACGCTGGTTACTTCATTCATGATATTTTTCTTCATCAAGTCGTTATACCTTGATAAATCTCGTGCAATCTGTAATTGCACATGTCGCTTCTCACTCGTAACGTAACGTAATATATTACCGCGATCTTAAACTGATATCCCTTATCTTGGTTCGGCATCCAAAAGACATTAAAGGCCTGTAGTCTTCTTGGTTAACTTGTTGGATTATTATTGTGCTACACGCAAGCCTAGGCCTAGACTTGCACTCGTCGTAATAATGAACATCTTGGCGAAAATGGCATGCATTTTTATTACACCCCTGGTTTTTTACTGCAACTTACAAGTCGTATCAAAAACCAGAAAGGTATTGTTATCCCAGAAAAGATATACACAATGCAATCACAGCCTCACTCATTAACAGCGGAACAGATCGAATTCACATCATGGAGCGATGCATGGCTCTGCTTGCTATGCTTACAATCAAGTATGGGAATGCGAATGGCAAGGGAAACCTTTGGAGAAGCATAATCTTTTGATACAGCTTATTTTGACAATAGGGAACTCGTAGACAATGAAGTGGAGTGTCAAAATAGGAGATGACTTGAACAGAGAGTCTGTTGATTTTCTGACAGAGTATGAAATTTACTGTGACTCCTACGCCCTCAGATCATTAATTTTTTTCCTGAGTGGAGAAGCGTCAGCATCAGCAATGCGGTGGGTGAGGTGGAATAAACCAAACCAGCAGACTCTTTCACAATCACAATCTTCCACCCAGAGATATTTATTGAATCAAGCGTCCGTCCGTCTAAAACCATTTTCTCCAGACTTTTATTCCATTAAATCTCATAATTGGGGTGGAAGTGGATGCTTGGCCGAAGATAAAGCTTTCCACCGTACCGTTTTAATGACAGCAAAGGGCTCATCTTTCTAATGACTTGGAGTCGATGCGGTGGAAGTAGACTGATTGAAAAAACGATCCTGTGAGCAGCCTTTGCATATAGTGTTCAAAGCAGCGGCAAAGCGATATTCCACCAATTGGCCATATTTTTTCTCTCTTAATGACCACATTTTCCTTTTGGACAACCATGCCCATCAAATTCCACACATTTCGGATAGAGTTTCCACTAAAACCCGTGGAAATGGGGTGCTAGCTCTCAAGCCATGTCGTTAGCTTCTATTACGATTACGCGAGCTATCACAGTTTTCTTTATGGCAAAAACTTTGCAGCCATCCCCAAGAGTTACGTTATGGTTATATTTGTAGTCAACTCGAGCTGGTGACTACATAGTATAGTCTCTCTCCTCTGGAGTGTGTAGTTGGGCTATTTGCAAAACTCGTTGTTTGTCTAGCTCTTTTTGGCCCACTTAGCAAGCCTGCATTGCACTCGGGACGGGAATGTACCGGAGGGGATATCGACCAAGCAGAAAAGCCATATTGAGTCATTTCTTTCAAGATATTCCACTCCATTCAATGTACGTAGAGCTCTCTTTTGAGGAGCTAGCTGTTCCGAAGGATGAAATACGACGCACAACTAAACAGGCTGAATAATAAATATATCTTGGGAGAAGTTATTATTATTATTATTTTCTTTTTCCTCAAATATACATTGCACATTGTATGTAGCACCCTATTTTTGGACTTTATGTTCCTCCGGAGGAATGCTTGGCGAGGGAGGTGGAATGCGGCACGCGACAATTGCACCCGTCAGCACTTAGTTTCCCTTTTGACAGCTCGATAACCAATCAGTACTCACGAAATACTTGATTTTTCTCACAG